>JXSR01S073919.1:13542-24579 GCA_000969725.1 Ophiothrix spiculata | reverse complement strand
TAACAAAGCATTAAATACATAAACCATTATATCTTGAGTGTTGTCTCTTTCTTTTAGTACCCCTCACTTTGATCCCTAACAAGAACCACGTTGCATTGTCATGTCACCCGAACTTGGCCCGGAACATCCCTTTTTAAAGGGATTTTTATATAACCTCATCTTGAATTTAGCAAGGTAAAGATAACAAGGTGGTTGGGATGATAACATACCTGGTTCCTCCGACTGTTATCTGTGTATCCTACAGGTGATTTAATAAACTAAGTATTGAATGTAACTTGACATTAAATATGGATGACGTCTATTTTTCTTTGTGGATTACTGAGGTCATTATTATGAAGACATGGCCCGGGAGACATGGACGTGCTGTGAATCTTTCACAGTCAGATATACTGATGACTCCCCGTGTGACCGCGAGGAATTGGATGTTACAAACCTCGGCAACACCCAAACCTGGAAATTTCACCTTTTATTAAACCTTTCTATCGGGGCTTGGGAATCCTTTTATTAAACCTTTCTATCGGGGCATGGGAATAGAATTTCTTTTCTCACGAACTAGGGGCTAAGAGTAAAATTGAACATCATTTGTTGCTAAGTTTGAATGCGTTTGGGTATCTGGTGTTTTATCCAAGCTTGTGCTCTTTAGAAAGGTATGGCGTTCTACGCCTTTGCCATGAACACCCATGTGTCCCCTTCGGACAAACCTAGAAAATCAAACAAGCAAATAAATACACTCTTAAAATTATCTTACTCTTGTTGAGTAAAAACTTACTCAACGGTCACAGCTCATTTTGTTGAGTAAAATATTACTCAACGTTGGATAAACTTTACTCAACGTTGGGTAAACTTTGCTCAACGTTGATTAAGATGTGCTCAACATTGAGTAATATTGACTTAACCGAGTAAGATTTTACTCAATGTTGCGTCAGATTATACTCAACAATGAGCTGTGACCTTTTTACTCAACAAAGAGTAAAATAAGTTTTAGAGTGTACGCGAAAAGCTGACCAAATGAACTACATTATAAATTTTACAAACGACATGTTTCCCATTACCCATAAATTTTAATTCTTTTGACAGGTTATCTACACTACTCGGCACAGTATTTTCCAGGGAGAGTATTTTTCTTACTATAGATGCTAGATTGTGTCTTGGTAATTTTCCATTCATTTTTTTGTTAAGAACAGCGCAATTCTCTACCAATAGAAACATTACTACACCTTGATAGATGAGCGTGATTAAACAGAAACTTGTAACATCCCAATTTAATTACCAAAATCTACCATCGTTTTACTAAACCCACATTTAAGGGGGAGGTCTACCTTACTTTTGACCAACTTTGTAACTCGATTTTCACAATGTTACCGACGACTTAACCAGTAATGTTATATATCAACTTGTAGCTTGGGTTGAGACCTTTCGGAAAATATGTATTTTTTTTACTGGTTACCATGATAACGATGTAAGGCCTCTTATTGGCTAAACACGAGAACAAACGTAACTAAAGAACGGAATGTCGCATGAACACCAAACTTGGGTGAAGGGTGTATGAGTACAATAAGAAGAAAAACATGTTTCCGGAATTTTTTATTTGGTTGCCATGGTAGCCAGGAGTCGGCCAATCAGGAAATTTTGCGCCATAATTAAAATTTGGAAAAGAAAATCAAAAATCGGTAAACATGGCTTTCTAGCCCTATTTGTATCTATTATTCCTGCAAAAAATCAAGAACCTGTCATTTTTCGTTTTTGAGGTACGTTTGTTTTCGTATCGCATGTTTGCGGTTTTTCGACTTTTGAGATATAGGCCTTTAAACATTTGCAAAAATCAAAACTTGAAAAAATATTTAATATGATGCTAAGATTTCTATGCAACTATCACACTATAAAAGATAAAAAAGATAGAAAGTAGGGATTCTGTTGTTTTTCTCTGTGCTAATATCTCATTTTCCTGATCGAAACGAATTGTTGGTCAAAAGTAAGGTAGACCCCCCCCTCTTAAAATTAGTAACCATTATGCCTGAGGATGGTTTTTAATGTAATTTGAGATATTGATCTAGTACTTGCCTAAGTTGGCTTATTCATACTATGGAAGGTTTTTCATGTTAAACTGCGTAACGAATCAATGTACCTTACACCTCAGTACAAATTTATCATGAGTAATGTGTTTCGACATTGTCGTCATGGCATCTTGTACATAAGAACATCATAAAGTCAAAGCTAAGATCTCCATCGTTAGGCATAGTCGTTCCAAGCTTTATCAATGTTAAAACTTCCTTATAGACACAGAATGCAGTACTAAATCACTTCGTATACCCATTTACAAGTTTTAATCCCTTGCGCTTATCTTAGCGAAAATATCCGTCTTTTAATACCATCACCTGACTTCAATATTCATAGGCTACATATACAATGGAATTAAAAGAAATGAAAGCGGGTGTTCCTATTTTTCGCCACATTTGCCTACATTTTCCCACATCATAGCTTTCGGTAATACTGATGTCATCAAAATGGCTTGATACATAAATGATAATATTGTGATTAGATTAGTATCAATGAAAATAAATTACCACATAATTCCTATAAAATATAAATGTTTGGTCCGGAAGAACTTTGTAATACGTAACGCCTCGACCGATCTTCATGATATCGGTATCTATAGAAAGAGGAGACCCTACTATAATACCAAAGAACTTAACTATGAACGTGTCAATTTCAAAAGCACGGGGGGAGGTTCAAACCCCTCTCAGGAACACGTGTTACCAAAACAATGCTCAGAAGACTAGGGTTAAAACTAGTCAGGTTGTTGTTTATCTTTCACCAGGCGCTGCAATCAGTTTTTATTATTTACTGTTACTTAATATGACATGTCATTAGTAGTTTTTCAATTCCCAGACATACAAGATTTCCTATACAGAACTCAAGTCATCAACCTTTCGTCTCATCAAACTGCTTTTCATGTAATGTTGACTTATCGAACCCAGATATGCAATGGTCTTAGGGGTGTGGTGGTTGGATAAGGCGGATTAGGATGTATGCGTATCATAGGTACGCCTGGCTTACAGAGCACATAGCTCTGTAACCCGGTTGCGCGTATGTTCAATGGTATTAAAAAATTAAAAACTTAATATTACAAAAATATAACGTCCCATTCACCCATTCAGGAATCCCAGGTCACACATACACAGCAAACTTGTTCTCTAAAATTATCAAGATAGGCTGCAAAAGCCATTATATTATGCGGGCCGAAAATCTGTTGTTGTTTTGCATTCACAATCTTTCAAAATCTCTGTGCGTGTTAGAAAATCAATAGTCTCGCTGCTTATAAGTGATCTGCAGACTAATTGCACTGACCTTACAAGTACCCTTACTCAAGATGGCCAAAACACAACTGTGGGTAACATAATGCATAATGTGTCCTGTGTGTTAATATGTTGATATGGTCACCTAATTGTACGATCAATGAAATTAACTTGTGTTGATTATCGTACTGCATCATGGGATATAGCTGGGAATAATTATAAAGCCAACTGAGCACACATCCCAGAATCCTCGAATTTTGCCCTGTGTTTTCAATCTAGTAGCCCGATTTGTAAAATTGCACATGTAGGTAAAACGAAATATAGTGTTCATTGCAATATGGGATTGGTTGGAATAATGATAAAACCAGGATGTTACGTCATGAATTCATAATTTTTTCACAAAATTGACCATTAAAACCAAAATAGAATTCTTATTGACAAAACAACGACTGAAATGTATACTTATATAAGATATCTACATATATGCGCGGTCATAATCGCCGAACGATCTTTTTGACCAAGATATTAGGGGTGAAATCCATACACGATGCTGCACAATACAATGCGAAAAAGAAATGCTGGTGACCCAAGATAAAGTTTAGTCGTGCTGCGCACATTGACCTACGGAGGGGTCATAGCGTCTAGATGATCTCATCGAACTGCATTGGCTAAGGATCAAAGGACTGACTCAAAATCTTGGTACTTTCATACAAAGCTATCACCCATTAATCCCCTGATTACATCCCCAGCATACTTGAATTGCAGACTGATTCCAGGCAACACCGTTACTTATCTTATCTTAGCTCATTCAGGAAAGAACACGACATACATGCCACATTTGCTGATTGTGCATTTTCATGTTGTGCTTCTTGCAGGTGGAATCAACTGTCAGTTCAGATTAGAAATGCTGATTCATCTCAATCTTCAAAAGACTATTGAAATCGCGCCTCTTTAAAATTGACTATATCCAGTAGTGTTATGAGGTATGTTTTTTTGTACCTAAGCTCCTTTAATACAATTATATTGGTTTCCGGGGCTATACTTATAAATCCTATTATTGTATTGTGTTGTTTTGTATTGTACTATGTATTGTATTGTATTGAATTGTGTTGTATTGTATTTATATTGTATTTGTATTGTATCGTATTGTATTGTATTGCATTGCATTGCATTGTATTGCATTGCATTGCATTGTATTGCATTGTGTATTGTATTGGTTTGCATTGTATTGTATCAGTTTTGCACAAAAGCAACTGTTCCACAAAAGGTTTAATAAACTAACATTTTAAAGGTATTACACTATCCATCCAAATACGGTGTAAATTCCTGATGGGTTTTATTTAGATCCTAGCAACGTACTGTAAGTTATATTATTGCACCTCAAGGGGAGACATAGTTGAGGATATATCTCAGAAAATAGTGAATGTCATTTACCAAACATTTCCCCATGCAGTGAGGAGATTTCCTTTCTCCTCGTGCTGTCCTAGGTGCTTGGATTTCACAAATGGTGCTTCTTTACCTCTCTGCTTCAAAATAAACTGAATTGCTATTTTTGCAACTTCACTTGTTTGTCTTGTGCTGTTAGTGCCTCGATAAAATCTAAACAATGTTGGGTCAAAAAGGGAACATGGTTGGCAGGTTGGGTTAAATTGTGCACAATATTGGGTATAATTTGACACAATGTTGGGTAAATGGTGCACGTTTTACCCAACATTGTGTCAAATTATACCCAATATTGTGCAAAATTTAATCCAACCTGCCAACTATGTTCCCTTTTTGACCCAACTATTTTTTAGAGTGTATGTGTTCAAAAAAATTAAGGCAAAATGCATTTGCAAATAGAAATCTCGACTTATATCGGTTTGATGAACTTACACGGAATCGTCTCAGCTCTCAGGCACATGTCTTTTCCAAATTTTTACGTTGATGGTTTTGCTTTGCAAGCGAGTTTGGAAATGATCATATGCTTGCCATATTATGTAGAATTGATTTAAACATTGGGAAACTTGAAACCTAGTTAAAGCGTCAACAATATGCTATGCACTGGATTTTTTTAAAGTTCAAGTATTTGCTTCCTGTTTAACTATAATTGCAGCCGAGGGGCCGTATAAAAATATTTTCACAAGAGCTTGATTTATTTAATTTTCTTTATGGATGTTTTCTAAAATTCGAGTTTAAAGCAATCACTTGGTGGCGTAACCAGAAATTCTAATTTGAGGAGGCAAATAGGGACAAGACAAATTTTACTGAGGCCCGAAAAAGTTCTTGTAAGACACAAAAAAAGTTACACCCTCATTTTTCCCATGTAGCAAATTGCCAAAAATATGTTTAAAATCAAACAATAAACATGATAAGGCCACATAAAAAATAAGTTGTTTCTCGTCCGAAGGTTTCTTAAAATGTTAGGAGGGAGGGGCGATCCAGGTTTACCCTTGGTAGATGATGACTGCACTTTCAGATGCTGTCTTTTAACTCTATGTGGTATGGATAGATGTTGGTTTGATGACATTTTCAACGTTAAAAACATCAGAAATTTAAAGAATCCCTTTTTAAAAAGGAAAGCGGGGTCTTGATATTTGAACGATTTTGCTCAACTTTTAACATCTTTTTAGCATTTTTGCAAACAAAAATGGTGCGGCACAAAAAAGTGAGGAGGGAGGGACAGAGAAATAACTTTGTTTTTTATGCGGCCTAAACATTTTCCGTGAAAAATTTTGCTATGTTTTGCCAACATTTCCGAGTGTTTCTTCTCTGGAACATTTTGAAAAATTTGAACACTAACACCAACATTGTAACACATATTGAAACTTATTTTTGATTTCATTGGAGGAAGGAGCGAGTGGTTGGCAAACATTTTTTTTTATACAAATAAGCGCATTTTTCCTTGAGGTTCCGTTCCAATTAAAAGGCTTGTTGAATTCTTGACATTTTATCTCCACTCAAGAAATACTGGTAAGCAGATCGTGATCAAGCGAAATAGTAATATCGCTTTCAGTGATCTGTAGTCAGTATCAGATTGGTTCGACTGATTGACCGACAATTTGAACAGATTGAAGTAAAAGCAGTCTTAAATTTTAACCTAAATAAGGAATCAATTAAAGAAACAAACAAACATACAGAAAAAAAAAAAAAAAAAAACAAGCAAGCAAAACAAAAACATAATGGTATGCTAGAATCTAACAATGAAATCTCACATCTACCTATTTAAAAATCGAAAGAATTAATTAGCAAATTAAATGTTTTGGATAAAGATTAAACTGGTCACCAACATTATATGTTTATTTAAAAGACGAATTTTCGACCCACCACTGTATTCCAATACACCACTCTTCATGTATGCCTAAAATTGCTATAGTGTGTTGTGCTTTTATCAATAATATGCTGTTACCATTCTTGTCTTTCAATAATGTAGTTCATTTATCAGACAACTTTCGGAGTTTACAACATTGGCTCAACATTCCTCATGTCATCAACCTTTTAGCTACAAGATAAACGGTCATTCGAATACAGTGTTACAGTTAATAAAAGCAACTGGTCCCACAAGAATGATAGTCCAGGCCGAGCGGTTAGAGCACGGGTCTCGTAATACAGAGATTGTGGGTTCGAGCCCCGGGCCGGGCGGTTTTCGTCTCCTTGTTTCCTTGGGCAAGAAACTTTACTCTACTTGCTCCGTGGTCGGACAGTCACGTAAAGCCGTGGGTCCCCTGTACGAATATATTCCTTCATGGGGTATGCATGTTTATGCAAGTACTTGTATCATTGATTGATTGATTGACTCATATTATCAAGGCAAAAATAAACGTACCAACAAATAAGGTGTACATATTCCTTTTGGGTTTATTTTTATGGCCAGGTACGCTGTACGTTATCTCCTTATCTCCCGAAAGGCGATACTGATTTAGATTGCTTTGACGAACTGACACGAAAATCGCGTCTCCTTTTTGAGCATGTTAAGTCGCACTTCCTTATCAAGTCCTTCAATCCTTTTGATGTTGCTGATTTTGTTTGGTTTTGACTCACGTTTGATTTTAATAAGCAAGGAATACTTATTCCATGATTATCATCGATAATGAAACCGTAATGACAGTACTATTATTTACAAAGAATTAGAAGCCTTGCAATTAATAAACTGTTGAGTTTAAACTTTGCGTGACTGTTTTGTGGACAATGCTGACAGATTTCATAGTAAAGAACCACTGCCGGTTTAAAAAATGGAATTCGCAGAAAATTACAGCGAAAACAACGAAATTTGACAATTTTGAAAAGTTTTTGTATACTTTAGGGATGACAATAATCTGTTGCACTGAAATTGTTTTGCAAAACTGTCTAGATGCTTATATAAATTGTGTTGTTTGCAGTACATTTCAAAATAAAATTTGCAAAACTATATTGTTAAAGACATTTTATTGCAAATTAAAGATATGATAAACTAAGGCACGGTTCCCAATTCATGACGAAATCCCTTGAGTCATATGAAAGGGCTTGACGCAATTGTCTTGCATCATGATGCAGAAAAATATTGAAGCATGATTCAAAGATAAATGTATTACAGTGTATTGAATGATGCAGAAAAATTGCGTTTAGGCTTCTACCATTATAAAGACCACTTCAAAGAAAGTAGTTATGCGTTCCTCCGGATATTTTTGCGTCATGATTCAAAATACATTTTGACATGGCTTTTGCGTCAAGCCCTTTCGTATGTCGGAAGACATTCTGTCATGAATTGGGAACCGTGCCTAAGGGAACAAGGAAGATAAGCAAATGATAAGACGGTATGCTAATACGACTTGTGAATTGGCATATATCTACAAGAGATCCAACATATCATGCATAACAGTGAAATTTGGTCCGAGCATGTAGCCAGCGCTTCTTCCATTTCGTCCACGGACGACCGATGATGTTGATGATGATGATGTTGCATTCAGATATTGATTTGGCTCTAAGTTTACCAGAGGGCAAATAAAATGAAATTTCACGCTTACATTTAAAATAATAATGAGAAATGACATTAGTGCTGGCTTGCAAGTTTCATTTTACAACTTCGAAACGAAACATTTTGCAATTTGCGAGTTGCCTTTCACGATATTGGGAAAAAAAAATTAAAAGGTGAAATAGAATTCGTTTTTTGGATTTTTAGGGAAACTAACGCGCACGATAAAACTAACGCGCGCGGGAGCTTTGAGACAAAAGTTTTTATTAATATGGCCTTAGCTAACCTCCCTGAGGTAGAAAGAAAAAAAAAGAGTAACATCTAAGTTATATGAGGCGGTGTTTCATACGTATTTGGCTGTAACAAATGTACATGTGTGGTATAAGTTGTATATGGTATAATAAAACTGTAATTGTAATGATCATCTATTAAATAGCTCTTGGAAACAGTGTTCATTTGTCTTAAAGTCTCACAATAAAGCTGATATTTTATATAAATATAAATATAATTGCAAAAATTTAAAATATATTACACCCTTCATATTTAAATATTTTTGAACATCAAATACATCTAGGTACAAGACTTTTGATACAGCTAGCATACTTTTCAGTTAATTCTTGACTATGCTATGAGAGAACTGAAAGTTAATGGATGACGTTTATAAAGTTAGAAATACGTTTATAGATCTATATACAGTAGTTTATAAAATGCAATATATCTTATATAGTCTTTACGTAGCATCATTTACTGTAGTAAATTCGTTTTTCTTAATACCGTACTATATATGTTCATCTAATTTTCAATAAATTTAGGTCAAATAATTAAGTTCGTAAAGATTTAATTTGTAATTCCCCAAATAACAAGATACTAAAAACTAGGCAGGTTAGATTGAACAAAACTACCCCATTGCCACTTATTGCCCCATTTAACAATGTTTAATATCGCATGTCTTCAAGTAGAAATCACTTTACTAAATTGCTTTTCAATCTAATGGAAGATGGAAGGGGAAAAAGAGCTTCGTAAATCTAGGCAGCTGCTGACTTAAAAAAGGTGACTGTTTTGGCCCGAAGAAAATTGAGCTAAATATGATTTCAATTCTAGCCTTAGGATCATGTAAAATCAAAATGTGATTATAGGTTACAGCAAGTACAATTGTATTTGTTAAAACAATGCACGTTTACATTGCCCTAGAGTGCTCTACAACAAATGGAAAACTCAAATTCATTACTGTAAGCATGCATTGCAAGTCAATTTCTGAAAACCAATTTCGAGGAAGAAAACATCTTTTTCAACAAAAAAGGGGAATTGCTCAAATACAAAAATACAACACTCTATAGACAATTTCAAAATATACCCTTAAACAGATTATGAAAAGTTCGGCTTGATTTTGTACTCACTCTTTTTTCACAAAGTGATGTAATAAGTCAACAGTTTCTAGAAAAAAGGGCATTTTCAACAATTTATGTTGCTTCTAAAAACAACCACTTTGTCTCCTTTTACTGATTGGGTGTCCGTGTGTGTTCTAGAAACTGAGACTTAACTGAATAACCCCGATTACACCCCCTTCGGCTCATGCAAGATGTGAATTATAAAACGCAAGGTAAACTAGACAAAAAACTGGCTGATATGTAAGACAGTATATGCCAACGGGTAAAGAAAATCGTTCAATTCCCTTTAACTATTCATGGCATTTTGTTTCGGTGATCACTAACGGCACTTGACTTATCATAGGCTATATAAAATCTTATCATGAAAAATATGAATAAAAGGTAAAGAATGTTGATCTGTATGTTCTTTATTCACTAATCTTCAGCTTTAAGATATCACGTTGCTTTGACATTTTCAAGATGAAAAAATTCCATATGTTTAACCTCTTTCTTTGCATTTCTCTCTCATTAGCCTACCTATATTTGGAGCTATCATAAGTTTTTCAAAATTAATGGTAAAGTCGTAGATCATGATTTTATTCTATGTTATGATGTACATGTATTGCAGCTCAATAATAGGTATTCAAACACGCCACCGAATTGTTCATAACGAATCAACAACGAAGCATCCATGCGTCTGCGTATTTTTATCGCGCGAGGGTGGCTTTAGCCACCCGAGCGTGATAAAAATACGCCGATGCATCGGATGCAGAGTTTTTGATTCGCGATGAACAATTCTGTTGCGTGTTTAAATACCTTTCAACAAAGAAAATCTTCCTGAAAACGTTTCAATTTAGCAGATAGGTCTACTCATCTTCATTTACATTTTTAGCATATATGAAGCAAAGTACTAATTTGTGAATGTTTGCTGCTTTGACGTTATCAATTTCCCAAGCACCTGGCTTTTGCATGTACTATAAGTGCCCGATGGTCAGTGCGCCGACTTTTGTGTACTAAATAAACGCACTTCCGTACCGTAAACCCCGTGCCGTGCGTGACGCACTAATTTGGATATCAACTGTGGATTCATCATGAATCAAGAACGGTACGTTCCTGTATAAAGAGATACAACGAGTTTTTGATAATATGATCAGGGATGCAGAGATCCTGGGGCAGAGATAATCATTTTTTTCTTTTAAACTCGATATCGTTTATCTGTATAAGTTTGAGCCATTTCTAGAACACACTGCAGGCTCATTCCAAAGTAACGTTTGTGACCGAAAAATTGAAAAATTTCACTTTTAAATGGCCACAGAACCTAGTAAAAACATTATATCAACGATTTTATTGTTGATAATGGTGCTCACTGGTGTGGTCAAGACATGTAGATGTTTGAAAATTAAATCAATTGCCAAAATCCTGAGTAAAGTCCATGTAACGTTCG
>JXSR01S073918.1:18541-31971 GCA_000969725.1 Ophiothrix spiculata | reverse complement strand
AGGCTTATGTAAACAAATATCAATGCCAATATTAGGGGCTGCTTTCAGAGTCCCAAATAGGCTTCGGTAGCCAGAAACTTTTTTGTGAAACTGAAAAATGCTGCAAAGGTGGTCTTCAGGTGCGTAGGGTCACCCGGGGTGTGCAATGAATCCGCCACAGTGACGGGTCCAAGGGGCTGCTAGGGGCACCTGCCTATATCGGAAGGATCACCAAATGTATTATTAGCAGTAATTAGGACTACTGCGCCTTTTTTGTTTTCCCATTGTTTTTATTTCTTTTTGTTGTTGTTGTTGTAAACCCCAGGGTGCGCGCACCCCCTTCTGCACCCCCCTGGCTAAGCTAATGATCTTTTGTGAGTGGCTGATAGAATTTTTAGTGTGGATTTATTTTCTTCTTATTTATAGTTTTAAGTAGAAAGAAAGAGGTAAGGTTATTACCATATCAGGATTACAAATCATACCTTTCGATTGACATAATCAATAATGTGGTCAGAATCTATGAGCTATTAGTGAAATTGGCTGACCTAGCCTGCAAAGTGAGGGGTCATTGTACCCGGCCACCTTGTATCAAACAGCTGACTGCGTAGCTGGCTGGCTAGTATCACGTGTCTTTGTAATCATGCCTTCAAAACGGAAATTTAAAAGTACATACATTCATAATCGTCTGTACTGACATAGGAGAGCATGATGAGTCAAAAGTTCCATTCATCAGATCAGAATTGTAGGAAACAGTGATTTTTATTGAATTTGTAAGTGATTTAATTTGGTGTGAAAGTCCCTTGTAATTTTATTGCATCTCAGTGCTATATCAAAATGTCAACACTTTCTGACTAAGATTGTACTTTTTATAACACGCTATTTTTGGAATTTACACACAAATATACAATGAAAGTTATATTCAGTTTGAAAAGATAACTTGTTTGTTAAAATTTACATTTTTGGGGAAAAAAATGGATTTTATACACGCTATTTTTGGAATTTATACACAAATATAAAATGAAAGTTATATTCAGTTTGAAAAGATAACTTGTTTGTTAAAATTTACATATTTGAAAATTTGCTTCAATAACCAATGGTTTATCAAAGATTAATTTTTCCAGGGGTGGCTTCTTTAGCTGAAATCAGATGAAGAGAGAGGCCAAGAGTCATTGCCCACCCCCTTATTGAGCAAAGTCCCTAAACCCGCTCCAAACAAAGAAATATTAGTAATTACCTCACAACCCCTCTCTCTAAAAAGTTGATTTGAAAGGGTAAAACACCAAAACCTTAGTAAAACTTTTTTTTACTCGGTCCCTTTTTCAAAATGGGTGTACCTGTAGTTGGTTTTGATTTCATCAAAATAAAAAATAAACATTTTGAAATTTGGTTCCCCTTCTAGACTTGTTTCTGCTAGTATTATTTTTATTGTATTAGCATGAGAATCTTCCTGTTTTTGCAAGAATTCCAACACATTTTTGTTAAATTAGTGAGAATTCCAGCAAATCATCTTATTTTGAATGATTTATAGCATTTTCCTGCAAAACTTGAATCTTTTTCTTAAGGTGTCTGATCCACGCGGACTAAAGTCAATCTCAGAAATAAGCTCCCCGTTTCGCGGGGTTTTTACTCATTAATGCGTGTTGTCAAGTAGTACTCTGCGCCGTACGCGACACACTGCAATTCACGCAGTTGGATGTGATAGGTTGTTCCCGCGATCATCACGCCAAGTTCTTGTCACTGGGAAAAATTGACCAGTCATAACGATCATCGTGCGTCAGCTTTGTTAGGTGATTTAAATTCTGAATTACGCGAACGCACGGATTGCGTAGAAGCGCAATTGTTTGAATATTCTGGACGCGATTTTCAGGAAGCTTATTTATAAGATAGACTTTAGTACACTCTTGTTTTGATTGCAACAAGTGCAACAAAACGCATGCACAGTATACGCAGAATAGACACTGTAAAGTTAAAAGCACTCGTTTTGGAACTAGCACTCGTTTTGGAACTCATTTTACCACTTGTTTTAGTACTTGTTTTTGAAAACGAGTACTAAAACAAGTGGTTTTTGAGTTTTAAAACGAGTGCCAGTTCCAAAACGAGTACTTTTTACTTTACAGTGAGAGTTTTAAAGCCAAAAAAATGTCACATTTTCTCATTTTTGTGAAAAATAGGTCGATGACCCCCACATTTTATTTTGTAAATTGAACGAACATGCTATTGCGCAAATTTTGTGAAAAAATTGACACAACATTTTAGTGGGAAAGTTTTTGAATCAACACTAAATATTGTCACTTTTTCCCAAAAGCTCCCAAAAATGCTTTTTATAAACAGATTTGCATGGATAAAGGAGTCCAGTGACCCCTCAAAATTTTATTTCCAAAATCGGTTCTACATCGATAAAAATATATTATTCATGCCGATTTTTACCAGCAAATTTCAGTTACGATCTATTGAAATCGGACCATGTACCTTTAAGCCTAATTGTACTACAATGTACCTTTGACCTCCATTATCAGATGTAGGGCATCCCTCTGTGACTGATGTATGACGCACACTGGAAAGTCGTTTGTCATCGCATTTTACTACCATTTACTTCCGGTATGTAAGCCGTAAAAAGACTGCACGTAGCCTCCTGTTGCGTGTTTTGTCGCTGAAATGAAGATTGATTCTGATGACTATCATGATCGATAAAATTCTCTACATGTGTGATTTGTTATATTTTATATAGTAGGAAATACTTTTGATCCTGCTTTGGACAGAATCAAAATGATAGAATTAATGTTACAAGCAAACATCCAATTTCCTTGAAAAGCCAGTGTTTTTTTTTAAACTATGGGATGTTACTTGGCTTTTAGTACAAAATATTCAAGATAAATTGTCTTCATGACCAATGTGCACATCATTTGTTGTGCTCCCGAACAGGTCCTCAATATCACCAGGGTTGATAAGGCAGATAAGATTGATTTTTTATTGTTGATTTAAGTATTCAAACATGCCACAGAGTTGTTCATCGCGAATCAACAACGATGCATCCATGCATCTGCGTATTTTTATCGCGCGACGGTGGTTTTAGCCACGGGAGCATAATAGTAATACGCCGACACATTGGATGCAGAGTTGTTGATTCGTTATGAACAACTCTGTGGCGTGTTTGAATACCTTTCAACAACGAAAATCTTCGAAAATGTATAAATTGAATTTTAACCCTAACAGAACCAGATCTCACTAAATCTCACTTTAGAAAATCACGAAAATGCGCTAAGTCCAGATACGTCACAGACGGGGGTTATATGCAGGGACCAAATCGCTGGCCGGGCAGCGTCTCCGCGGTGGCTTGCTACGGGTATGACTCGCTTGGGAAACGGGAGGTCACTGGTTCAAATCCTGGTGAAAACACGCATTTTTCAGCACCCTTCCCTTTTCGAAGTTTCATGATCAGTTAGGGTTAAATGTCATATTCATAGGCCTACTCATCTTCATAAAAATATATAGCATATCTGAAGCAAAGTGCTAGTTTGTGAATGTTTTCTTCTTTGATGTTATCAATTTTTCCCAAACACCAGACTTTTGCACGTATTATAAGTGCTTGACGCGCGATGATTAGTGCGCCTTCTTTTGTGTACTGCGTAAACACACTTCCGTTAACGCCGTGCCGTGCGTGAATATCAACTGTGGATTCATCACGAATCAACAATGGTACGCTCTTGTATAAATAGATACAGTGAGTTGTTGAAAAGGTGAATGAGATCAGTTTTCTTGTCTGTTGATGATGCAACCCATTGGGGTTGGGGTTGTGGGGTTGGGGTGGGGGATAGCGGCGATGTCAGTTTGCACATCATAAGTGCTATCAACAAGTATCGAAAAACTTTCTTAAGGATCTCGCTTCAAAAATATGTAATATGTCAAAATCTCCCACAGGAGGCATTTATTGTGTAATAGAAAAAAGTGATATATGTGCGTAATTTATGCAAAGTATGATATCATAGTATGTAATATGTAAGTTTGTTTTCATAAAAAGACACTGAACTATTTCACTAATCCAAGGAAATATGATCAATAACCAAAAGGGAATTTAGTCAGCTTTGAGGAAAAATTAAAAGAAACTTATAGAGCACAAAACTGCCATGGACTCATCGGATGTGTCAAGATATAGGTAATCCAAACACAGTCAAGTTCCAATTTCAGTAGTATAGTCACTGCAGTGGAACTTCAAGGGAACTGTATTGCTCAATAAACCAAGAGGGAATTTAGTCAGCTTGGGAAATAATCACAAAACACCAACTGCTATGGACTCATAAGATGTGTCAATATATAGGTGATACAAACACAGTCAAGTTCCACTTTTGGTGTTCAGTCACTGCAGTGGAACTATAAGGTATCTTAAGGGGCATAATAGGTTGAATTTTACTGCTGGGGCAAACTCATTTATTTCCGATTTTCCAAGAGCCATGGGTTTTTCCTGGTAGAATTTTCCTATTTTGAAGGGAAATCTATAATCTACTGATGTGTCAAGGACCAGTATAGGTTATGCAAACACAGTCAAGTTCCAATTTCAATGCTAAGTCACTGCAGTGGAGCCACAAGGTAGCTGTGTCGGAATGGAATGTATAAGTTAAGTCAAAGAAGTGCTTTAAGAATGCACAAACTGCATTTTAATGCTTACTTTTAAGTCTTATAACTTGGAATTACTAAATGCCTAAGCAGAAATTTGCAAAAAATTAGGGTCCCCAGGTACTAGATTTTTCACTTTGTCAAAGGTCTAGTGTGGGCCGAAAGCTAAGGTCTATACTTGATTGTTTTTTTCTATGTTTAATATATTCACTGTATCACTTGAAGATCCAAACAACATAACACTAATGCATTGTGGAACTGTTTTCTGACCATTTTGCTATATGCATTTTACCATTATGTTATATGAATTTTAACTAAATATGCATTTTAATGTAGCAGTAGTACAAATGTAATGTATGTAATGTATTTTGTATTCTGCGTACCGTAGAGCATAGCAGTAGAACATCGGAGATGGAAAGGCAGCGATTGGCCGAGCTGATGCGGAGAGAGTACTTTCAATGAAAGTAGGTGATCCAGGGGGTGCCACTCCATTCAGTCTTGGGATAATCAGCAACTAAAATATTACAATAGGGTTTCTGTCTTAGCATTTAAGGCTACTGGCAATCTTGAGTTTTCTGTCAAAAGTGAATAACTTTTTTCATTATTTATTACTTTTTGGTGATTTATGTATGACAAAACGGGAGTGAAAAACGTGTTGCTATACACAGCTCACTTACTCAAAGACACTATCTGTTGCAACAAGTTTTTATTTTATTTTTGGAAAATCACAGTGAATTCAATTGCATGTCCAAAAATGCAGTATGGGCAATGACGGAATATCTCTAAATTGATGCCTATATAAAATGGTGACAACCAGTGTTTCCGCAAAGGCTGTATGGTGCACCATTGGCGCAGGAGCGGTGAAAATTGGCACAACGACTTTCTAAAAATGTGTGAGAAAGATATTTTTCTAGCCAATTTTCAGCCACAGCTCATGATTTTGGCGCAAGCACCTCTTAAACTTGTCAAACTTGCTTGAATTGCCGCAAGCTCAAAAACCTTAGTGGAAACACTGGTGACAACCATAGTTCTTGTATGATTTTTGGTTGCTGAAAACATTCTTTGAGATATTTTGAGCAGTTACCCCTGGAAGGTGATCCTAGTTGATTGTATGTTGTGGCATGCATGTGCTTGAAGGAGGTTGTCAGAATTGGGAGAAAGATCTGAGTATCTTTTCAGGGTGGTCTAGTATAAGTCACTCTTTAGGAAGGTCACAAACGTCATGAAATGCACAGTGGGGGGGGGGGGCTTCTTAGTACAAAAGGGGTTATGGGGACGTGCCGCAAATTCCGGTAACAAAATCAGGTTTTCTGGTATTCCGGTCCTTTTTCTTCGCAAAATGAGGTATTTTGATGGGTTTTCTTTTCAACATTTTTGGAAATTTGCGTCAAATGCCGCCAATTTTGACATTGCTTCTCAAAATGGTAGAAAATTTTGCCAAAATAGAGGAAATTTGGTCAGAAAAAATGAGGTTTTTGAATAAATTTGGCTCAGAATTTAGAAGATTTGGTATATGGATGGGCCATTTTTTCTTTAAAATTGGTATTTGGATGGTACCAGAGGCGCATCCCTACTCAAACCAAATTTGAATACCTCCCCCAGGTGAAATGCTAAGCTTCTCGTCCTTGAATGTGCTTTTTATGCATGATTTTGTTTTGCGATTTTAATAAAGCATATCTTGTCCTCAACAACAAGCAAATCATTGGTGCTATACACAAATCTGCCGAGCGATTATTGCGTTTGGCCCTCTATTGAGAGAACCGTAATTACCACTTCTCAAGACATTTGAATGAGACAAGCAATGCATTTACAAAACACTTGACAACATGCATTGTGCAGAGATGCCAGTTTTCCTGTTTTAACCTGATTTCAGGGGTTTTTTTTACTCAAAATGTATGCGTTTTTATATATTTTCAGCCCTTTTTCAGCTTTTTTACCAAAGTTTACACACTTTTTCAGAATTTTTTTAATAGTTTCAGGTTTTTCAGTGATACATACTGGCTCTGATTGTGCTTTATGGAATGCATCCATCATTCACTAGTCAATAAGTATCCCTGATCTTGGGACACCGTATTTATCATCGGGGATACCGCAGTAATGGTTCCGTCGAATTGCTCTTTAGTTTTGACAGAGTAGTAACCCCAACAAGTTTGTGATTGGCGCAAAAACTACAAATTGCTCTGATTTTACATAAAAGTGTAGAAATATTTATTTGTTATTGGCTATTTTGCACTCAAAATTGGGGAAAGTTCGGGTTCAGATAGTATACAAATACAACATGTTGTTGGATGCAAGTGACTACTTCCCACATAGTCACACGCATCCAACACCTCAGGATCAGGAATTTTCACTACTTCCCTCTATACCATTTTGTATTTGTTTTACTATACCTCATAAATATTTGATTTTACTGAATGTAATATAAGCAAAATCAAAAATCACCTAAATGTATATTGTTCTGGGTCACCGTATGAATTTCCAAATGTTAACAGCGGGGTGCGGTAGTAGGTTTTTCATTTTTTTTCCCTGCGTCAGCGTTACGCGCAATCGGGGAAGTAGGCAAAATGCTGTCACACGCATCAGGTTGAACTGTCCATTTATAATTGGTAGATTTTAACGGGTTCGCCGTCGGACAAGTTTTGAACTGTCAAAACCCGTTAAAATCTACCAATTGTTATGAATTCCCGTCGTAAAAGCCTTTCTCAAAAAATGTCCAATTATATTTCATGGTTGCCTAATAAATATTTATGAGGTACAGTAAAATCATATCACCATGCGCAAGAAGTTGAAGCATTGACGAAACTGTTTCCATGTTTAAGAATAAATTGCATGTTAACATTTCATGACTTTTATGACCATCGCAATGAGTGGTCCTTAGCAAAATCCTAAGTGGCGTTTGTAATTTTCCATTTTGTGCTTTTGTAATCAAACCTAAATTTATATGACTTTGCAGCTGATTAAATTGACACTCAAATACAGAACCTTGCAGTAAAAAAGTTTTTTTAACTTTGGCGATTTGATGTTGATTAAATGGCAATGGAAAATAATTGATCTGCACATGCACTAGAACATTTGCATGGGCATGCCTTATGAAGTTCAGTTGCTGCATGTTTGTACTGATTGGTGTGATAAGAGTAGTTTCCAAGGAGCATTTTGCTTTGGCATGTCCAACTGCAACTTGCTCATTGTAATTTTGAGCTGTCGCAAGCATAAAGAGCTCATTTTCATACACCCATGACTTTTGAGTTTTTACTCAAAACCATTTCTGATCAAAATCTTATAGTATTGCTTTAACAATTTTGAAGGCATGTCGATGTTACAAGTACCACGTCATGACACTTGTCAACCACAATCTGCCAAATAAAGAAAAAACGCATATGCAGATATATTCTGTATCGAAGTGATTACGTAACTCATCCAGTCACTGGATCACACACACCTTCTGACAACAGTAATTGCAATACTTTTGTGTGGTGATCATTTCGATCATGGTTCAAAACAAGAAAGCGTAATCCAGTTGTCTGGGTGATAATTGGATGACACGTAATACTTTGATACTGAATTGCGACTTACTTCCTTTTGCATTGGATAAATTCTGCAACAAAAATTAGCAGACGACCAATGCTCTTAAGGCAGTATCTACTATATCAAACATGCATAAATACAACTTTAAGCATGGGTATGGATTGAAGTGAAATTGCACGTTTAAAGGAAGTATCTGCTATATGCTTTATACATGGTACATACTGCATTTTTACTTTGTGGGGCAGAAATGGGGTTATGAATGTGTAATTTATATGCAAGCGTTAAATATGCCGGGGGAGGGGGGGGGGGCATTGTCATTGCAGGGTGGACACCATGCTCCCCTATAAACAAGTATTTATCCATCGTTCATATTATACCCTAAACAAGTATTTTGTCATGTTTTTCCCACCCTAAACAAGTATTTTCAAATCCAATCCATGAATCTGAAAAACATACCCTTTTTAAGTAAGCCTTCATCAATGTTTACCATAAGATATTCTAATCTTCTTGGCTAGTTTATTGACCTTTTATCAACCCACTGCTCATAACGTCAATAACAGAGTAAAAATGAAGCTAAAAAAGTTACAGACAATTGTTCTTTTTGATTGAAATCGGCATCTTTAGTAGTAAATATTTGATTTTCATACCCTTAACAAGTACCAAGCTTTTTGCAATTTTGATACCCTTCCAGTGTACTCGAGTACATCGCCCGATCGAAAAAACTACCCTTTTTACTTGTTTTTTTGTACGTGCATGGTGTCCACTTTGTAATGTCAGTGCCCCCGGTAAATATAGAAATATAATCGTTACCCAGCGGGCACGTTCAACGTTGATTCAACGTTGAATCAATGTTGAAATTTCAACTTCCAGGGTTGAAAAGTGCAAAAATATTTCGACCTAAAAATTACTTATTTATTAGGTTTTGAACATGACCAAAATGTAAGTTCATTAATGTTTTTGCCCTATTTTGTAAAGGTGTGAATGATTTAACTGATTTTTATGATAAACTCAGTTTAACTTCATATGCAGTCTAGAAAAAGAGAAATTAAGAAAATTTGATTTGGTTACATTTCAACGTTGAAAACGGGTTGAACGTTCAACCATAGGTTGAAAAGAGGTTGAAAAATGGTTGAAATGACAACGTTGATTCAACGTTGAAAAATGGTTGAGTTGAAATTTCAACGTTGATTTAACGTTGTTTCAACGTTGAAAACTAACTTGTGCCCGCTGGGTACATGTAGTGATATGATTTAAGTTTGATTTTGTTGCATGTATGATTTATAGTTATGTTTTAAGTTTTCAACGTATTTATGTTAGACAATTAGTTATCATCAAAGTTAGCTATCTGGAGATTTCAAGTACTGTAAAACAGTCTAATTTCTGTGTGAAGATTTCAAAGTTCTTTAAAGCAGTTTAAAATTTGCTAACTTAATCATTTTGCTATTCAGTGCTTTCTAAGGCATGTTCTAGCATTTGCAATTTTCCAATTGTTTTTTTTTATGGTTATTCATGAAATGTTGATGCTTTGCACACTGAAAATCTTAAATAAAATCTTCCTTTAAGGAAAAAACAATTTGATTGGTTAAACCACCGTGACCAAACAACAACATCTGGAATTTACTCCTTCAAAAATAAAAAAGGTGAGGGAATTACCATAAACTGTAGGTGCTCAATTAGAACAGGAATTACCAAAAACTGACTTCATTATCATTGATCTCTTTGCTGATACAATTTCTTGTTATAAAGTTTGAATATTGGGAATGTCAATGAGACTAATTTTTCCCTATGTTATGCCGATCAAACTATTTTTATTGGTCGTAGCCCTATTTTGTGATGATAGTATTTTGTAATTGGTAAAGCAGTGTTGCCATGTGCATGTTTATAGATTTGATATTAAAAAAGGGTCATTAAATGAATGTATGTTGAATGTTATGTACCAGTTCATTTGAAGCTTTTTCTGTACCATAATTGCCAAAAAATTGAAACTATGTTTTTTTAGATGTAACAAGACCTGGGTAGTCTTAGAAAAAAATGCTTGGATGTACCTGCAGGCAAATTTGGATAGTCAAAACCAAAATCACCCATTTTACTTTTTAAGAAATTCAAGTTTTTAACATAGCCATACTGTACTTTATCAGTTGAGTTACATTTTTGGTCAATATGAAAGATTTCACATGTAGAAGCTAGTAGTAGTAGTAGTAGAAGCTTAAAACTTGATGATAGTAGTTTTTGTGAAATATATCTGGAAATTACAGGGCCAAAATTTTGGAACGGAGTACATGTGAAACATGAAATTTTTAACATGTTTAACATTCTCATCTGATTCTGCTAAACACTCAAAGTGGATTTAGGTCCTTTTAAAATGAACTCTTCATACAGTAACCTTTTATGGTTCTTTTTTGCTTCAAAGTTTTCTTCTTTACTCTGTCCTAGTTCACAGTCTGGTTAAATTTCCTTGCTTACTCCTGCTTCTGTAACTATGAAGACAGGTTTATAGGGTGCAATATGTTCAGTTGTGCAAGTCATGGTTTAATTACATTTGCTATCCCTTATATAGAACACATGATTTCATGTTACTTAAAGGGACCAGCTATGATTATGTTGTTTCATTAATCATTCCGGCTTGCTATAAAGCACAGAACTCATATAACAGAGGTTGCGGGTTCAAGCTACAATCCAGGACCATGTTTCCTTGTGTCCTTGCATGGGCAAGAAACTTGTGAATGCTCCTTGGGCACTGCACACAAAGTATAAGATTGTATAGATTTTGGGAAGTTGATTCATTTTGTTTGAACATCTGGGACTCAAATATTATAACTTGGAAAAAGAATCAGATGTGCAATCATTAAGTGTGCATATTTAGGGTTTTTAAAATATTGACTTATTATCAGCCTATTATTTCCCGGATCTTGTCATTACTTGTGGTTTTATGAGTATAAACTAGGGTGAATTTAGCACCCGAGACTCAAAGCTAACGAGCGGGACTTGAAAACCTGGTGTTAGTCCCTCTGGAATCTAAGTCCGCCCTCCTTAGACCATAACAGAATGAAGCGTGAAACTATGGTGCGTGAGAGCTGTTAGCCTAATACTTTACTGTAGAACCCGGACAATAAGAACAGGGGACTATTATTCCTATCACACCAGGACTCGCCTGCAGGATTTCTGCATACAGTGTATACTTAGGGAGCTATATTTGATACAAGCAAGAAAGTAAGAAGAGATCTGGGCTGGTGTCTTTAAACGTTAATGTTGTGATGACTTAGACTTCGCTAATGATGCTTGGCATGGGTGCAATGCTTGCATCGCCCAGTCACCATGAAACAATCTTGCTCACCTGCACACATATATTGAGTTACGGTTTGCGGTTTCCTGACACCCAAAATATAATCGCTGGGGAATTTGAGCAATGATCTGTACCTCCCATGTATGTTATGGTCAGGGGATTCGTTAGGGGTGTTCAGATGAGAGGTGTAACTTGAAGATGGCTCCTAAAATATATTCATGGGGGAATTTGGGAAAACATTCTACCCATGTATGTTTCGGGGGGGGGGGATTATGTAGGGGTGTTCAGATGATCACTAAGGAATGTGAGTAATGATCTGTTCCTCCCATATATGTAATGATCAGGGGATTTTGTAGGGGTGTTCAGATGAGAGGTGTTACTTTAGGATGGTTATGTATACTTGGATATTGAGTATGGGCTTGCTGTTTCCTGATTTGATTGAGCATGTGCTCAGTGATCTGTAGGCTTCTCATCATATGTTAGGCTATGGTTTGCAGGGTGTTCACATGAGGGTTCATAAAATTTCAACAGGGTTTTCTAACTTATTTTACTCACAAATTGTGTTATACGTTTTATTTTTTAAATTTTCATCCTCCTCATTACAAGTTACAACCTGTGTAAAAATCCAATTGGAAGCAAGGCGTGATGGGAAGATATCTTTTTTTTTAAAGTCTGGATGAGTACAGCAGTCATATGAACACCTATGTTGATCTTCCTCCGTATCTATGGATGACCAGGTAGCTCACTCCGTTAGGATACCTGATCGTTTTTTTAAATATTTTAAAGTCATTTTTAGAGTTGTAACCCCAACAAGTTTGTGTTTGGCGCAAAAACTACCAATTGCTCTGATTTTACATAAAAGTGCTAAATATTCATTTGTTATCGGCTATTTTGCACTCAAAATTTGGGAAAATTCAGGTTCAGACAGAATCATATCACCATGTGCAAGAAGTTGAAGTATTAAAGAAACTGTTTCTATGTTTAAGAATAAATTGCATATTAGCATTTCATGACATTTGTGACCGTGGTAATGAGTGTTCCGTAGCAAAATCCTAAGCGATGTTTGTAATTTTCCGTTTTGTGGACCCTTGCAGCAAAAAGGCTTTTTTCAATTTTGGCGATTTGATGTTGATTAAATGGTAATGGAAAAAAATGATATGCACATGCACTAGAAACTTTGCATGGGCATGCCTTATGAAGTTCAGTTGCTGCATGTTTGTACTGATTGGTGTGATAAGGGCCGTTTCCGAGGAGCATTTTGCTTTGGCATGTCCAACTGCAACTTGCTCATTGTAATCTTCAGTTGTTGCAAGCATAAAGAGCTCATTTTTATACACCCATGACTTTTGAGTTTTTATTCAAAACCATTTCTGATCAAAATCTTATAGTATTGTTTTAACAATTTTGAAGGCATGTCGATGTTACAAGTACCACGTCATGACACTTGTCAACCACAATCTGCCAAATAAAGAAAAAACGCATATGCAGATATATTCTGTATCGAAGTGATTACGTAACTCATCCAGTCACTGGATCGCGCACACCTTCTGACAACAGTAATTGCAATACTTTTGTGTGGTGATCATTTCGATCATGGTTCAAAACAAGAAAGCGTAATCCAGTTGTCTGGGTGATAATTGGATGACACGTAATACTTTGATACTGAATTGCAACTTACTTCCTTTTGCATTGGATAAATTCTGCAACAAAAATTAGCAGACGACCAATGCTCTTAAAGGGGCAATTCATGATCCACTTTTCACCCTCAAGGTCACCTTTATCATAACTTAAAGAAAATGTGTCATTTTCTAATTATTGTCGGGGCCCCGACAGTAATTACAACACAGTAGCCTATGGAGATTTTCAAAATGCAAAAAAGCTTGTAACTTGGAAACGAATGGTCGGAATCAAGTGGAATTTTCAGTATATATTTATAGTGTACTCTTCTTTTTATTTAGCTAGAAAACAGGCGAGGTTTTTGTCACATCAAAATCATGAATTGCACCTTTAAGGCAGTATCTACTATATCAAA
>JXSR01S073917.1:1664-11669 GCA_000969725.1 Ophiothrix spiculata | reverse complement strand
ATGAAGAGCTTGTCTTGTCATGATTAACCTTGACTGCTCTGATGCAAATCTTGGTAGTGTAAACTCCCGCTCGAAAGTATTTCCGCACAAAAACTTTATTCAACCATATCTCAAAAGGCATTTATCGATTTTCATCAGCTTTGACAAGAGTCTATATTGTAAAATTATCCAGATTTGGGTCCAGAATCGCATTCATTGCATTTGAAAAAGGGTGGGGGAATGTTGTACGACACCCCTTGGCACACCCCAACCCCCTTATTTTTAATGAGCTGTATTCTGAGCTTCAGATTCAAAGATGCATGTGTTCAAATTGAATTGCAGATTAGGTCAGAGATCGGAATCAGAGGAGAATGAATTGCTCCATAATAGAAATGGGGAAGACATAGATCTGGTTGACACCATTTGATACTTTTCTCATGAAACAGTGAAAGTAAATCAGGATGTTCACTTCATCACCACATTGTCATAAGGTTTGACTGGAAATATTGATAACAATTCTGGCGGTTAATGGTAAAATTAAAAAGTGAAAATATGGTTGTTGAGGGAATGTTTTTCCATCTGTGATTCTCATGATTCATAAAAATCCCGCAAACATGTCCAAATATATCATCTTTAATCAGTCTTGTTCTGGTTGGAAGTCACTGACATTAGAACAATCATGTCACTATGACTGTTTTGCTATATTTACAACTATTTGTAGACATAAGAATTTTAGAGTTAATAAATTTTGGGTTTTTGAAAGAAAAGTGCTATTTATTTCATAATATGATAATTTACTCAGAATCATTACAGATGATGATGGCAATTTTGAGACTCATCAATCAAGAGCATTTAGTGTGGCATTGTGTTTTGACTCATAATTTATAACTCATCATCCATGTCACTCACAACTCACATCCCCAGTACTCGTATTCACCAAGGAAACCCAGCAGTTTTAAGTGTATTTGGCCAAAAACTTGTTTTGTCACAGAAAAATGGATAAAAAGAACATGTGTGCTTTCCTATACTAATACATACGTGGAATTCAATTTGGGATCCTGAAAATCAATTCAACAAATGGCCATAATAGAAAAAGTAAGCATATTTAAGCAAAATCATTTTACCAAAAACAAATCCAATGAGCTAAAAATAATTAAAAGTCATGAGTGACAGGAGGCGCTTCATTTTAAGACTTTATAATATTGCTTTAAAGGTACATGGTCAGATTTTTCAAATTTTAGTATTCATTGTCATGTGAAAGATCACCACTTAAGATGCTTCAATTTCAAATTTCAGTTAAATCGGAATAACTGTTTTGATTTTATGAGCAATTTTGTATTTTCCACATCTCCGAAATGCGACATATTTCTGCCATAAATTTCACATGGGTTATGAGAAAAATATGAGGAATATTTTGATACCAAAATCTCAGAAAGTTTGAATAAATGCTGACCCAATCTGACAGGGCTCCTTTAAGGTGAACTACATAACATATTAATAATAATGGCGTAGATCATCTCCTAGTACCTCAGGCCACAAACTTAAATGAACACCCATAGTACGCCAGTGATTTGGACTATCAGAAGTTGCTTACACAATACGGAAAACGCCATTGCACAGTGTTGTGGAATACAAGGGCTAAATAATAAGGATATTGTAACAGAGCAAATTTCTTGCTTTATATACTTTAAGACAAGAGTATAGTGGGGTCGTATAGATCTTGTCCAGATTCCTCTCTGAAATCCTGTGACCAAATCAGTGCCAACAAGTAGTTCATAGAACCCTTGTTTTTCTTGGCACAAACCAACATGAGGGATATAACTACCAAGTCCAGTGATCTAGAAAGCCACTTTACTACTTTTCGGGAGAATCAGTCTGCTATGTGATCAGTCGGCTATTTAGAACTCATGCTTTCTAGTAAGTCGTATGATGTGATAGTGGATTTTTATTGTGGATAGTATATGCAGGCATGTGAAATTTCCGCGTTTCCGCTGAAATCCGCGTTTTTCAAAATTTCTCCCGCGTTTTTCAGATTTCTTACTGCTATTTCCGCGTGTTACAAAACCTTGTCCGCGAGTCATATCTTTCAGAGAATTTGTCACTGGGATTTGTTTGGTTTTGATCGCGGTAAAGAAATCCAACTCTGCAACATCAAAAAAAACACCATCGCTTTGAGCGGAAAATACTACACAAGCGTGTATTATTACTTTTGTACAAGAGAGTAAAAACTCATCCCCTGATATTCTCCCGAAGTTCACGAGTTCATACAGTCAGTCATGCTAATTGCTGGGTAGCCGACTGCCGCCATGTTTTGCTGAGATGCATTGCAACTGCGTGTTCAGCTGAATTACCGTTCAGCGCTATCGCTCCAGATTTTGTAAATTTATACAAGTTTTCGAGAATGTTTCATCATGACTTCTGCTAGGCATACATATATCATTGTCGAGCGTGGCTCAGAGTTGGATACTAACGCAGATCGTAAAGATCCTAATGTATCAAATCCATGGAAATGGCAATGGATGGAGTATGAGACAAAGGGACAGAAGCTCTCCGATTGCATTCGCAAAATACAGAAGCCAGGTTATGCGATATGTATAATGTGTAATAACAAGGAACTTAAGTACGGTGGTCGTGGTCCAGATACTTTATGTGAATTGTATCCTTTGTACCAAGTATACAAGTGTGAAACATTCAAAAAATATAATAAATATCTCTTTAGAATGCAAGAATTTATTAACACTTTCATGATTCAAATTGGGTTTTCTGGGCCTTACAAATCGTTAAAACCCTGGATCTTCCGCCCCCTGGACCCCCACCAGGGGCTTCACCCCTGGACCCCACCCGTAAGGGCTCGCATGCGTGCTTTGCACGCAACAATAACTTATACATTTTGCATTTTCCTCTTTTTTTTTGAGTGCCACTCACATGCCTGTATATGTAACACTGCACAGAAAAAATCAAGGTCCTAGGATCAGACTAGCAACAAGATTGAGGCATGAATCGAGGCGATCAAGTCGACCAAAGGGAGGATTGGAACTGGTTTGGTGATAAGAAATATCTGGGCTCTGTACAAGAGCTAGATGTCGTATGGATATTTCTATTCATTTACAATATGTTATTAGCTACAACCCCTATATGAGTCATCGCTGTAACTTGCAAGGAAATGATGGGAAGAGGAATTCTCCTTATCAATATGTACAAATCAGCAAGGGGACTAGCAAGATAACATATTCAATCTGATAGCACTAATCGAGTTTCTTTGCGATATCATGATAAATATTTTAATTTCACAAATACTTCATTTCTTATTGTTGAAAAAATGATTTTACGGGTTTGAAACATGGATTTCAATTACTGGTACCAATATTTTGGAATTCTATGGCAGGCAATGCAATTCGGTAAAAGTTTTGTTTTCACCTTGTTGTATTGTCCCCCTATTCTGCAGACCACAGACTATGATGACAGTCTGTATAGAAAAAGTGAACTGCTGGGGAAGGAGGCTCAAAATTGAACACACATTGTAAATGGAATTTCATATTGGTGAAAGATTGTTGTTTAGGAGGAAGTCAAAACCCCCTTTCCAATCTGTTTTACTTTCCTTTCCCAACTTTCTTTATTTTTTTACCAATTTACAAAAGAAGAATAAAATGAGCAAATGAGGGGCTTGAAGGCATTGTCTTATAATTTATCAACTTGCAATGATACTAGAATTATACTGAATCGCTATCTGATACAGGGAATGAGCTCCTCATGCTTCATGCTCATTCTAAAGTGGGAGAGCCTCAAAATGTTGCCAGGAGTTTTGGTCTTTTGGGGAAGAAGTTTTACACTATTTGTTAAATTTTTATGTCTTTTTTATGTCCATTTTCTGATGTTATACTTCATTTGTTGAAACTGGAAATATTTGTGATACTATATTTACTTAGATACTTAAAATATATCTCAAACCTACATCATTTACATTTGTATTCAGTCGGACCTTATTTGAAAGTGGAACAGTAGATCACCAATTTTTAATTTGTGGTTATCGCATTAGTAGGTCAATGTGAAATTGTTTAGGGAAGTTTACGATTTGTATCGCCTGCCGAAACTTGCCCATTGTATTCCAGTAGTGTCACATGAATGATTATTAACTTAAAGGCATGTGAGTAAAGGTGAGCTGCACTTCTTTAGATACTTATAATAAGGGATGTGTTATGTACATGATCTAGGGCTGGTTCAAACAAGAGGACTGAGGTATAATTGTGGTTCCCATCATGCATTGCTTCCTATGGGATTCTTTTACAGGGAATTATGTGAGTAGTTACTGTTGTACTCTTGCATTTTAGTGTCCTTGTTCAAGATGCTGTAAATCTAACTGAAGACTGCAGAAGGCCTACAGCTGCAAAGCCTCTTTCAGTGAGCCGAAGACAAGCACCTATTATCGTTGCCGAAGGGTACTCATTTCTCGCCGAAGGCGAGTGTATTTTGTCACTTAATGTACTATCACTCCAAGTCCCACATGCCCAGTTCATGCCAGTTTTGTGGTATGAGAGTTCACAATAACGTTTATCTTCGACTATAGGCCTACTATGTAGACTTAGTGTAAAGCTAGGATATAGGTGATGGATTTAATTTTTGTTTATAATTAATACAAGTAACATGGTATTTACTAATAAACAAATTTTAAATTTTGTTTCAATTAAAATTCATGCTTTAAAGGTACATAGTCCAAATTTTCAAATTTTGGTTTTCGCTGTCATATGAAAGATCACCACTTAAGATGTTTCAATTTCAAATTTGAGTCAAATCGGCACAACCGTTTTTATTTTATGAGCAATTTGTATTTTCCATTAGTCTATTCTTTACTGTGTAAATAATATTATGGTTACCATAATATTAATAATTTTAACACATTTTCAATTATCTCTCCGAAACGCGACATGTTTCAGCTGTAAAATTTCACATGGGTAATGAGAAATATATGAGGGATATTTTGGAACCAAAATCTCAGAAAGTTTGAAAAAATGTTGACTCAATCGGACAGGGCTCCTTTAAGACTTAAAAATCTGAAGTAGAGATGCCACGTTTTTCTTGAATAGTTGAATATGTCTTAACAGATCATCTGCTAGTAGCTATATGCCTCAAGATATATGAGTGGTTGTTGCTGCAGGCTGTGACCCAGATGTTAACTTCTCAAATACCAGTATTACATGTATGACTAACTCAGGATCTAAGCATATTATGTTACAAAACCAAATGTGCAAACAGGGCAAGAATTACACCAGGGCAGGAATTACCCCACTCTCCCCTACATGTTTTATTACTAACTACGTACACTCGCATCATATCCTGCACAAAAATTTGTATAGGAAGCAATGCATGATGGGAAGCATGCGATATCTCTTGGTTCAAACAAGGTTCAATCTAGCTACTGTGATTCTTTGCATTGATCACTTTTTCACCTTCATGTGTTTAAATTTTCATGCATATATGTGATGACTCACCCCGAAAAGGGGGACTTTGCGACACACACTTTTCAAGATACAGGTGAAAATAGGCAGCCAAAAATAAAGAAAATAATAAGAATTTCCAGGAGATTTTCTGTTGTAAAATTTGATCGCCTTGATCAATTTCAACAACCAAGGTGTCATTTTAAAGTTAAAAAAATACTGCAACAGATGAAATGAAAAAAATCAAAATTGATATCATCTTCAGAGTCCCCCTTTCGGGGTGAGCCATCACATATACATAGCTTTTTAAAACTTTTGGTTTCTTCTTAGTGATTTCCGCATCTGGATTTTTATCAGGTATTCCCTTTTGCTGTGGAATGGTGAAAGTTAGGCCTATAAGAATCAATGTGAATTGTTTTCATATTTTTTGACCTGAAGGTTGTGATGGATGTCTGTACTTTTTTGCACACCAATCTTAAGTACAAAGCAATAATAAATGGCATGATCTATGAAGGGTCTCATCTTATTTATAACTATTTACTATACTTTCTTGGATGGTTTGTGTAAGCTTTACTGGGGTTATAAGGCCAGGATTAAGATTGTCCATAGGAATTTTGAACGATACTTTCTATATGATCATGTATTCTCTCATTCATCTGGGTAGATTAGATTTACATAAATATTCTGATACTTTCTATAGCTTATACAGATTACCATGTCCAAAATAAAGATCATAAACTTCTTCATCATATACCTTGCAAGACTGTCAAAGGGCTTGCCGAATCATTAACTTGTTGTATAATAAACCTGGAGATTTGTTCTTCATCAGAAGATGTTTCAGAAGCTGCTCTTCACCATTTATTTTAATATGTTCATATGTTTAAAATCTTAATAATTACAGATTTAATGATAAATTACCAATTCTGTATAGAAATTCTGAGAAAGCAAATGGCAAGATTTAGTGTTTGGAGACCAAAAGCCTGGAAGACGCTTTAGGGAAAAGGAGTAAATAAAGTAAAAAACTTTGTATCTATTAGCCTCTCCAAGATATGTAACTTCATTAAACGATTGACAGCAAGTCTGGAAGATTGATGATATGAAATCCTGAAGAAATTTTTACCCAAACCATTAGGCCAAAAAAAAAGAAATTGTTTGGTTGTCCTCCACAACTTTTTTGGGCAAGTGCGGGCGGGCAGATTTTTTTTCTATGTAAGTCAAAGCTACACCAGATTATGACCTCTATAAAGATGCAAATAAGTCTATTATACAGAAAAATCTCTTTATACAAGTTTAAAAACAGAATTAAATTGAAAACAAAATGAAAACAACAACTTAAAAAATATTTTCAAAAGATCAAAATTCTCTAAGAAAAAACCCCTTTTTGGAAATCTGAAAATTAGGTGCAGTATACTTTTCTACAGTAAGAAACTTTTTTCCAGTTTCGAAAAATACAGGGTGTCCCAATAAACATTGTGCATGGAAACAGTGCTGATTTTCTCAGAAGTTAGGAACACCAGCGATCTCAAAATTATACATTCTAAAGCCCCTAGTTTTGTCCATTATCGTTGAAAATATCAAGGAAATCCATCTAGGTAAACTAGAGATATCGTTGATTTTGCTGGCTTGTATCATTTTCCTCCTGCACAATGGGAATCTTGTGGTTAAGCCTGTAATCAGAGGGCATGATGAAAGGGTCTTTGCGAAATCGATGCTTGAGTAATTTACTACAAAAGATTTCTAATGCTGTTAGAGTCAAAGATAATCAACAGCCAATGGAGACATATTGACAGATGTGCAGCATATTAATGACCAGAAAAAAATAAAATGAACAAGTGAAAAACGAACACTTAACATGACTTTAAAGAAGTCTCAGAATAGAACCAAAATAACCAAAATCTAAAGCATCGCAACTATTAAAACACTAATAGCACAAATATCATGTGATTGATTTATATTTTATTGTTTAATATTAAGACACAGCATTATTTTGGTGATGTTAGAATTTTTAGGAGCAATGCGAGCAGCCAGATCTATTCAAAGAGTTTTGATTAAAAGATTTCGTAGAGGTTTTCCTTTTCTGAACAATTGCCATTAATACTAAACCTGTGATGGACTCTACTCGGTGCTTTTGATCTGAAATAGGAACTAAGACAACTATCTGTTTTGTTTTGTTTGTTTGTTTGTTTTTGGTGCAATTATATAAAAAGAATGTTATTTACTTTGTTAGATTAAGTTTTCAGTTTCCAAATGAAGAAAAAGAAACCAGCTTCCCCTTAGCATGTAAACAATATATAGGAAGCATTGAGTAATTTGCCAATAAACCTAGTTTTACAGTAAATTAATAATGTGTTTGTACTTATAATAAAATCATATATGATATAGAGTAAATGAAAAAAAAAGAGAAAAAAGTAACATATCCAAAGTGGCTTCATATGATTACCTTCAAAAGAATATTGCGTATGCAGTGACTTTGTCACTCTAAACTATTCAACCGTTAATGTTCTTTGTGAACATGCTTAACCATAGGAATCCCATTGTGCAAAAGGAAAATGAAACAAGCAGACAAAATCTATGATATCTCTGGTTTGCATTGATGGATTTTCTTGAAATTTTCAACGATGATGGACAAAACTATGATCTTTAGAATGTATAATTTTGAGGTCGCTGGTGTGCCTAACTTATGAGAAAATCAGCGCCGTTTCCATGCACAATGTTTATTGGGACACCCTGTAGAGGCGGGCAGTGGAGGACAACCAAACAACCTTTCGGGGGCCTTAGAAATCCTAATCAAGGTTCATATCAGATGGATTGTTGTATATCCATGCAAAGATTACAAAACTGTAAACTGGTGATTGAACATATTTGCAACAAGATATGTGACCCCCATATCGAAAGGCACCTTAATGGTCCAAAAATCAAAAATGATTTTTGTTGGTCCCATCTGAAAAATTATATTTTAAGCTTTAAAATGACACCTTGCTTTTGGTCATTGGTTATTTGGTTGCAAAGTAACATCCAAATTACAATAATGAAAACCATTTCAAAACTGTAATAAATATATAGCTTTTTGGCCAAAAAGATAGCAATTAGTAGAATATTTCCAGAACAGAATCATTGCCCATATTGAACATTTTACTTTTTGGAGATACGAGGTTTTGTCGTGGGACTGACAAAATGGAAAATACAAAATTACTCATAAAATCAAAACGTTTTTTCCGATTTGACTCAAATTTGAAATTGAAGCATCTTCAGTGGTGATTTGAAAATCGGACCATGTATCTTAATGCCAATAGCGTTTGATGTCTAGAAGCAAAAATCAACATACAGTAGATCAAATTAAGGTGAATAATTATCGAAGTATTGGTGACATCTTACCTGGCAACATCGTGATCATATCTAAAATCAACATAGATGGTAACCATTTGCTTAGATGAAAAATGGAAATGAAATTTATCAGTTCAAAATTATACAAATATGTATCTCATTAGTAGCAATTATCTGTATAAAATCAACATATTTTTTTATTAGTAACATTTTCTTCTGGATACCATTTCTCATTTCTACTGGATACCTTTTCTATAAAATATCGTGAAGAGTACATTGTAGCTCAACGTCAGGGGAAGGGTTGGGACATGAATCAAACCAAATAGTTAGGTAGATCCCAAGCATGAGTGTCACGTCGGGTATATATGCATTTTTCTTGATGAAACTGGTAGTTGAGAGCGTGTATTTTAAGAAACTGGATGATGCCAAAAATTCACGCTTGAGCAATTTTGTTGTTTTCGTCAGAAGCCAAACCCTCTTTTTCAAATACTTTTATGTATGAAAAATCTGATTATTTGGTGTAAACATACCGTGTATGATATCAAATTAAAGCTAATGGAATATGTACTGCAAATACCTTATAACTGCGTCATTTTATGTGCTTCAAATTCAAAATGGCCGCCAAAATTGCTTATTTTCATAAATCAAACGAAAAAATATGTTAATATGTCCAATATCGTAAATTTTCACTAGAGTAAGCAAATTTGTATAAATAATATCATTATTGTTCTAAACAGTGACCGTTCAATTATTTAAAAAATAAACTGCCGACCAAACAACGCAAGAAATGAGCACTAGTATGCTTTGGTGCATAAATGGGATTTTATAAAACATCACTGAAATCAATAAATATTCAAAATGATCAATGCAGAATGATGTTAGATAATGCAACAGAAAACATATTGTCCCATAATAGGTTTTATCAGGTTTCAAATCCAAAAAAGTGTACATATTGAGGTTTAAAATGGCTAAAAAGGTATATTTCTACACACCAAAATGAACTTCAAAAACGCATTAGCGCAGCATTAACGATATTAAATATCCCAAGCAACCCAACTTAATAACTTAAAGGAATTATGTGTCCCAAAATTATTTCCCATGAAATTTGAAAATCTAAAATAGCCACCAAAATTAAGTTCAAAATGGCAGCAAAAGAATCCTTTTATACGAGGAAACCGGTTACAGTGACATTAAATTTACATTAAAACAGAATTTAAAATGTTCTATTTACAAAGCAATGAATGAATATTGCTTTAGGGGCTACAAAAGA
>JXSR01S073916.1:17323-28868 GCA_000969725.1 Ophiothrix spiculata | reverse complement strand
GGAACGAAAACTGAATGTACCATTAGCCTGTGTCCTGAATGAATAGAGAAGTGAACCAATAGGAATAAATGTTCGTACTAACCCTTGATGTTTTGTTTTTCAGCTCAAGATGCAAGTGAAGCTTTCCATAGAGTGAGTCACTCAGCAACAGCTAAACAGCAGATGGCACAGTTCCTAGTTGGCATATATGTAGGGGTAAGTTAGCATAATACAAGATTAGGATGAGATTTTGAACCCGTAGGTATGATATGCTAAATTTTAAAAAAAATCCTAGATTAGGGTAACGAAATTCTGTCCAAATCGTGTGTGTAGGGTAGGGTAGCTTTTTTAGTCTATTCAAAGCATATTCCAGCAACGTTTTGGTAACCATGTTGTTGCCATGCGCTACTGCTTACATACACACAATATGGTACAAATATTTAAGACGGATATTGCGTTGTAGTCAGGTGACATAATCCGCGGGACCAGATTGGCGAGATGGTTCACTACCCGTGTTCCTCCTAAGGCGTATGGTGCGCCATTGGCACAAAAGGCAGAAGAGTTGACCCAACAGGTTTCTGAAAATAAATGAAAAGGACATTGTCCTTGCTTTACCTTGTCAATTTTGAACCTCAGCACATGATTTTTGGCAAAAGCACCTCTTTAAATTGGTCAAAATCGGTGTAATTGGTACAAGCTCAAGAACTTAAGATGGGACACTGGTCACTACACAGTCGTGCAGTGTCTGTCCATGCTTGGCACAATCTCGTAACTTAACCAAATTTTTAGACTGCAAATAGTCCTAATTCCTATCTGCACTTTCTTTAATCAATAATTCAAACTCTTACTTCAGGGTTATTTTTATGGGCCATGCTCAAAGTATGATTACCGCCATTTAATACAATTTGATTACTCAAAACATGTATTGCTTTTAATTATTTTTAGTGAGGATATAGCAGTAATAGTGTAGCAACAATGGTGTAATGCATTTAAAACCCATGATTTAAACAAATATTTATATATCTTGTTCCTCCCCAGCCTGATGATGACATAGTGATTGGTTCCGATTCCAATGCAATTTCCTCACCATTAATGGACACAGAGAGAGCACTAGGCTTACTAATAGGCCTTCATTCCTGCCACCAAGCTCGTAGTCTACCCCTATCACCTCCAGAGTTAGAATATCAAACCTGGTTGAACTCAAACCTCCTAAGCGGCGGCCTCCAGCTAGGACAACGACCGAGTTTGTTTCACCAAGACGACCGATCAGAATCAAGAAGTACATCAGGAAGTCAAGCTTCAACTCCACAATCAAAGTATGAGGACAATCAGAAAGTGTTTTCTCGCTCAGCCTCGCAAGCCGATGCTGCCAAGCCATTCTTGCAAGCTTTATCAGATTGGAGAAATCAAGACTTATGTGTGAAAACTTTTTTATCATACTGTGATAAGTATTGTCGCACACACCATTTTATCATGCCGTTAGAGTTTCCACAGACACATCCGGTGGAGGTCACAGGAAGGCTATTAATGGCAGCGATATTGAAGCATCATGATTTAGGCCATGCAGCATTGGCTCTTGTTGAACATGGCGCACAGGGGGAAGGCTTTATCCATGGGAAGCATGGGTCATTACCCAAATCAATTGCTGATGTGTGTAGAGTGGTGTATCAGGCCAAGAGGTCTTTGATAAAGGTATGTTATTTTACGGTGTTGTTTGGCTTGTGTAAACATAGATAACATTCTAGACCTTAGATGATACATGTATCTGTGAAAGGTGTGACATCAAAATGTTTCTATTTTCTTGAGTTTCTTAATCAGGGGCCGATTTCACTAACATTTAGCGATGGTCGCTAACCCCGTTTTGATCGCTTACTCCAAAAATGATCGCTAAATTGTCAAAAATACTCGCCATTTAGCGATCATTTTTGGTGTTAGCCATCAAAACGGCATTAGCGACTGTCGCTAAATGTTAATAAAATCGGCCCAGCTTCCCACAGTGTATGCAAGCTCAAGATGAAATAAAAAAAATTTCAATATCCATAAGTTCACTGAAAAAGTGCAATATTCCAGTTTGTTTCATTCTCAATAATAATTTTTTAAAAATCGATCAATTTCCTTTTTTAGGGATTATTTTTAAATTGGTCAACCACACAATATAAATGGCAGTTGGCAAAAAACCACCAATCATATAGGGTTAGAGTCTAGGACCATGACATTACTATACTTTGATCAACACTAAATAGGCGGGAATTATGAGGCTTTTGTTCATCCGCAAGTAAACATAGTCCCAGTTACACGCGCTCCGCAGATAATGATGCGCGAGTCACACGTGCAACGTGCGCTGCGTCTCCTGCAGCCGCGCTGTGTCCAGCTACGCACACGCCTATCTGTATCAATTCACGATGTGAAGAGGCCCGCCTATTTGGTATTGATCAAAGTATAGCGCCAACTGAGCTAATGAGTCAGATGGGAAGAAGGGTTGGTGTTATAATATCTAAAAGCAGTCAGTTCAAATGCTGTTCCTCTAACATCTCCTCATCCAAGAAGCATAGAAAGGGGATTTGGAAATCAATTCCAAAATGAATATTTAAAACAGAGAATAGGTTTAAAATGTGTGTGGAAATAATAACAGAAATAACGTTCAATCACACAACATAAATGGCATCTTTTAATTTCAATTTCCTTCCATAGATGCATCAAGATTTAACTCGTTCTTATGAAGAGGTATGCCATCCTGTCCTAGAGAGGTGTCGCTTTGTGTTCAACGAACTCCGTCCCGCCATAGGTAACGAGGTGTCTGCCTTGTCGCGACTCAAGATATTGACAACGCCACCCAGATGGAAGCAGATTGTCATGAAGATGATCAGAGATAAGAGGGCCGCTGCAAAAGCAGGTATAGAAAGCACCCCCCAGCTGTTTTAAAACCTTTAATTTGGGGTAATGCAAATAAAAAATACTTGGATAAAATACTTAAATTACAAAAGTGGGCTATGAGGACTGTATCAAATAGCCACTACGGAAGCCACACGGCCCCTCTGTTTTTAAACTATGAGATTCTCAATGTATTTGACACCTATTGACTAAATCTTGCCACTTTTATGTATAAGCATCATACAGATAAACTACCGACTTTATTTAAGCCATATTTCATTAAGCATGCAGAAAACCATAAATATGCAACAAGAAATGCCCAGGATTACGTTATAAACAAAACAAAGAAAGCATTTTCAAACCAAGCTATTAGAAATTGTGGCCCTTCGCTTTGGAACACAAGCGAAAAGACAATTAAGCAATCAAAGAATGTTAACATTTTTAAAAACAAATTAAAATCCAACTTTCTTTCAAGTTATTGTTAAATATTTTGGACATTTTTGTAAAAAGATCATTTATTCGTTGAAATCACTTTTAAATTATTACCTATGTTTTGGGGCATTGTCTTGTGTTATTTTCGTTTTCTATTGCAGACTGTTTTTTGTGTAACTTTGTTATGTTGGGCATAATCACTTCAGGACTCCTTGGCCTTCCGATTATGTCCTCAATATCAGTGTGTTTTATCTTATGTGTTTGATATGTATATTATTTGTTTGATATTGGAATAAATTTGAATCTGAATCTGGTTCTAATGCATATTCACAGGTTGCATAAAAATGTTAACAACAAAACTGACCTTGGATATTTAGGAGATTGTTTTTACATCCTATGCACATCCTATGCACTCATTATAATGAAAATAATTTGAGAATCGTACCAAAGCTAGGGGTAGGATAACCTGTCAAAAATTTATTAGTAATTTGTGCTATACACCAAATTCTATACTTTGTACAGCACATGTGTATGTGTAAAATACTGTTTTCCTTACTTGTAAGCAAATGCTATTATTATCCTTGAAAATCATAATTTTGCCATGGACAGAAGAGATCCAAAGCTATCCAATTTTGCTAAATAGCCCAACTTGTCATATTTTTCTTACAAAAATAGGTTCTGCTAAAACAGATAGGCTATTAGTCTGGCACTTTAGAGGGGTTCCCATGCACCCCCTTATAACTAAATTCTAACATGATTTTCAACATCCCTAGGATGTCAACTTAATGAGTTTAGATGTTAACAAATTAAAAAAAATGTCCCACAGGGGTCTAATTAGCATATTTCCAAGATGGCCGCCAAAATACTATTTTCATTATATGGCCTAGAAGTATCTTATAAAACACTTTTTGTTCAAAATTATTATTGGGAAATTGCTTCTGGAGCTATAACAAATACATCTGACTCCAAATTATGTCATATGCATATTTCAAATACAAAATGGCCGCCAAAATAGCCGATTTTCATTAAAATCGACCAAAAAGCCTTTAAACTGCCTGATATAATACACAATCAACAGGAAATAACATTCAGAATTACAAAAAGATCATTTACCCCCTGATAATATTGTAAACTTGTATCAAAATTAAAATGGCGCTTGTTCTGAGATTCAAAATGGCCCCCAGATGTATTTTTAATGCGCAGAATTGGGATAGCGGCACTTCAAAACAATATCAAAAACACCGAATGTTCAAAATACTCAATGGAAAATGGCTTTGAGGGTAACATTAGTAGCATTTCTTCTCAAAGGGTGTTAGCATGTTTCAAATCCAATATGGAGCCTGTTCTAAGATCTAAAATGGATTAAATTTGCTTTTAATAGGGTATCAAAAACACAAAATGTTCAAAATATTTCATGGAAAATGGCTCTGAGGGTAACAATAGTAGTATTTCTTTTAGCATGTTTCATATCCAATATGAAGCCTAGTATGAAATCCAAAATGGCCACCATAATACAATTTTAGGCACCAAATAGAAAGGGACTTTTAAACGTTATCAAAAACACCAAATATTCAATATAATCTATGGAAAATGGCTTTGAGGGTAACAACAAGAATATTTCTTCCAAAATAAGGGTATTAGCATATTTAATTTCAAAACGGAGCTTGTTCTGAGATCCAAAATGGCTGTCAAAATACGATTTAAGCACAAAATGGGTTAAGGTGACTTTTGAACAGTATCAAAAACACCAAAATATATTTTTGAAATATGGGATGGAAAATGGCTTTGATGGTAACAAGAGGATCATTTCTCCCGAATAAGGCCATTAGCTGGTTTCAAATTCAATATGGAGCATTTACAGAGATTCAAAATGGCTGCCATAATACAAAGTTATGCATGAAAATGAGTTAAAGTGGCTTTGAAAGAATATCAAAAACACCAAAATAATTGATGCAAAATTGCTTTACGGGTATTACTATGGAGTATTTCTACCTTAAGAGAGTTTTTAAGACATTTCGAATCCAATATGTATAATGTTTCAATGTCGCTTATATCCATTTTCTTGCATAAAATTGTATTTTTGCGGCCATTTTGGTTCACAGTACAGGCTCCATAATATATTTTTGACATGCAAACAACATTGTATAAGAAGAAATGTTTCTAATGTTACCATCAAAGTCATTTACCATCTATTATTTTGTACATTTGGTGTTTCCGATACCATCTAAAAGTCATTTAACCCAGTTTTGTGCCTAAAATCGTACTTCAGCGGTCATTTTGGATCGCAGTCCAGGATCAAAATTTGGATATGGAACATGCTAACAATCTTATTTGAGAAGAAACATTCTTATTATTACCCTAAAAGCCATTTTCCATCAGTTACTTTTGAACATTTGGTGTTTTTGATATGGTTTGAAAGTCACTTTAACCCATTTTGAGCATAAAATGATATTTTGGTGGCCAGTTTGGATTTCAGTACAGGCTCCATATTGAATGTGAAACATGATAACACCCTTATTTGGGAAGAAATGTTCCTATTTTTTACTTACAAAGCCATTTCAATGATTATTTTGAACATTTGGTGTTTTTGATACCATTTGGAAGTGCCTGTAACCCTATTTTGCACATATAAACATATTTTGGTGGCCGTTTTGGATCCATATTGAATTTGAAACATCCTAACACCCGTATTAAGGTAGAAATACTCCCATAGTTACCAGCAAAGCCATTTTGGCATCAATTATTTTGAACATTTAATGGTTTTGATATTGTTTCAAAGCCACTTTAACTCATTTTCATGCATAACTTTGTATTATGGCAGCCATTTTGAATCTCTGTAAATGCTCCATATTGAATTTGAAACATGCTGACACCCTTATTTTGGAGAAATGGTCTTCTTATTATACTCAAAACCATTTCTCATTGATTATTTTGAAACATTTGGTGTTTTGATACTGTTTAAAAGTCACTTTAACCCCTTTTGTGCCTAAAATCGTATTATGGTGGCCATTTTGGATTTCATACTATCTCAGAACAAGCTCCGTTTTGAAATTAAAATATGCTTACACCCTTATTTTGGAAGAAATATTCTTGTTGTTAACCTCAAAGCCATTTTCCATAGATTATATTGAACATTTGGTGTTATTGATAGCATTTAAAAGTCCCTTTAATCTATTATGGCGCCTAAAATTGTATTATGGTGGCCATTTTGGATTTCATACTAGGCTTCATATTGAATATGAAACATGCTAGAAGAAATACTACCATTGTTACCCTCAAAGCCATTTTCAATGAAATATTTTGAACATTTTGTGTTTTTGATACCCTATTAAAAGCAAATTTAATCCATTTTGGATCTTAGAACAGGCTCCATATTGGATTTGACACATGCTAACACCCTTTGAGAAGAAATGCTACAATTGTTATCCTCAAAGCCATTTTCCATTGAGTATTTTGAACATTTGGTGTTTTTGATACTGTTTTGAAGTGCCTCTATCCCAATTCTGCGCATAAAAAATTCATTTGGGGGGGGGGCCATTTTGAATCTCAGAACAAGCGCCATTTTAATTTTGATACAAGCTTACAATATTATCAGGGGGTAAATGATCTTTTTGTAACCCTAAATGTTATTTCCTCTTGATTAAAGGCTGTTTTTGGTCAATTTTAATGAAAATCGGCTATTTTGGCTACCATTTTATATTTGAAATATGCATATGACATAATTTGGAGTCAGATGTATTTGTTATAGCTCCAGAAGCAATTTCCCAATAATAATTTTGAACAAAAAGTGTTTTACAAGATACTTCTAGGCCATATAATGAAAATAGTATTTTGGCAGCCATCTTGGAAATATGCTAATTAGACCCCTGTGGGACATTTTTTTAATTTGTTAACATCTAAACTCATTAAGTTGACATCCCAGGGATGTTGAAAATCATGTTAGAATTTAGTTATAAGGGGGGTGCATGGGAACCCCTCTAAAGTGCCAGAATATATGTAAAGAAATGTTGATGAAAACAAAATCAAATATTTGTGATATCAAAGCAATGACTTAAATTGTTACCGAAAATAACCAGTACAGTATGAGCACGAAAATGCATGAAAATATCCAATTACTGATCAAATCTTGTTACTTATATGTACTTTGACTTATTACAGAACTGAATAAGGATGAAAAAGATGGGAAAGAAGGGAAGGTGAAAGAGCAGGTTGATGATGATGGAGCAGCCGGAGGGGATGGGGTGGTCAAGGTGTTCCCTAAGAAGCTATCTACCAAAGATGACGGCAAAGAAAGCAAAGACAAGGTAAGCTAGACTATGGTGTGGCCATAAGGGATGACTATGCAATCCTAAGTATTGCTATGCTTCTCTGTGACAAACATAACTTTAACTATACCTCATAAATATTTATTAGGAAACCACGAAATACAATTGGTCAGTTAAAGCTGATGTGCATGACAGCATTATGCCTACTTCCCCAAGTGCGCGTAAAGCCCACGCAGGGAAAAAAATTCAGAAACTATCGCACCCATACTATCACACCCCATGTAATCATCCATATCACTTCTCAGTTGGAAATTATACGGTGATCGAGAAGAATGTCGGACATTTTTTGGTGATTTTTTGATGTGTTAATATCAAATTTTAGTAAAATATTTATGAGGTATAGTAAAACAAATACAACATGGTTTATTTCGAGAAGTATTGAAAATTCTTGATCCCTCGGTGTTGGATGCGTGTGACTACTTCCCTCCGCTTCGCGTCGGGAAGTAGTCACTCGCATCCAACACCTCGGGAACAGTAATTTTTACTACTTCCTCGATACCATGTTGTATTTGTATACTATGTCACCCCAAGCCTTGCCATATGTATACTTGCCTAAGCCATGCTTTGCCACTGTATAATATACCAGGCTGGGCCTTGCCATGCCCTACAATGCCAGCTGTGCCTGGTTGGGCTTTGCTATGTAACTCTAGACCTGACTGTTCATAGCTGTATTTGTAAGAAAAGGTGAATTAAGTCTTTAATCAAAATTTAAACAATCAAACAATACGTCCAAGCTCAAGGGAACCAAATTGATGCACACAATTCTAATTCAAATTCTCATCTTAACTTTGTGAAATATTGCTTGGAGGAATATCCCTACCCATTGAAAAAATTCTAATAATAAAGTGACACTTAAATGACACAATAATTCATGATAGGGTTATCAAGTTTGTAATCCCAGACAATAACAAGTTAATCCTTCCCTTGATTTAACACTCTCTAATCTGTCTATTACAGGACTCATGGAAGTCGGTAGTCAGCGCCATCACCAGTGCACGCAAGTTCAAGTGGTTACGTCAGAGAATGACAGGGGCCGCTACACAGACGGCTCTGATGACGCAGATTGTTGACTTTGTCATGCATGGAGACAACGTTGACATGGAGAAACTCAGGAGGGCGCTTTATTGCCAGGTATGATGACATGTCTACACCACAAATGTGAAGTGTAGTTTTATCACTAACTGGAAGGATGTTGGAGATCCTATGATTTTAAATGTAAAGAACGTAATTGATTTTGACAGATTACTGTATCGAATAAGAAAACTTTTAAAAAACAGTGTATTTATTTTCAAATCATGGTTTCTTGTCTGTATTGTCATTATTTTTGATGACATTTTATTGTAAGTACATTTGATAGTGTAATTTAGGTTTGATTCATCTTGAGCAGGTAAATCATTTTGGAAAATAGACCCAGATGTTTAAAAACAAATTGGAAGTTTTTAAGTTTTTTCCTGTTTTGTTAAAATTGTTCTATATGTGTCCCGCCGCGGCAAAAGGGTGCAGTTGTCGGCTCCTACATGTTGCTCATTGTAGCATATCTGATGCATACAAATAGCATACATCAGATATGCTACATGGAGCAACATGTACGAGCTGACAACTGCACCCTTTTGCCGCGGGGGTCCACATATGTCTTTCAGTTGTCTTTGAAACTAATGTCAAACTTTGGTTAGTTATTTACCATGGAATCTAATTTTATTTAGTCCCTTAGAGAGTAAAACAACTATTATTGCTTTGAATTTATTTTGGACACGAGGATGATAATCTGATTGCAATCACTGTGTATTCACAAATAGAGGGTTTGCACTATGCGATACGCACAATACACACAGACCGTTTACGCCGCCGTCTTGGTGGGGTCGGAGTAGTTTGTGATGCAAACAAGACATCAAAATCAGCTGTAACTTGTGATTGACTTCAAATCATGACTTGAAAATTAAACTAACTAAATGTGCTGTACATTCTTCTCATCATTAGTTGTGATCTGGTATTATAGTGATACTGCTAAAAGTTTGTAATGTGACGGGACTTTTTGTTTGCCGGCCCATGAAAATAGTGTTGTGAGTACAATGAGGTCACATGTAAACCCTCTATTATATTAATACAAGACCATTTGAAATGTGCATCATGCACCATTTCACCAGTCCCAGTACTGCAACATTGCACCTACCTGAAATGTGTGGTGTATCTGAGTAAGGCCTAAAAAAAGAATTGTTTGATTGGCGTAACATGTATAGAAAAAAAAAATAGGGTAGGTAGGTCGGATTTTTTTTTTTTTTAATTTTTTAAGTCTATGTTTCACATACAAGGACACAAAATATACGACACATATACAAAAACATCTTCACTTTTTCTGTAACACATCTTTTGTCATTTTGAATGCCCTGCAAGCCATATCTCGGGGCCCGCATGAATTGATTCCCATCAAATTGGGGATTTGGAGGTTTTTTACCATGCTCAAAAAAAATAAAAATATTTAGGGTCGGTGGTAAAAATAGGGTTCGTCGGGTTACGCCAATCAAACAAATTTTTTTTAAGGCCTAAGTTGCACACACATCTGTCTTACGAATGCTTCTGACCTGTGAGTATCCTAGAATTACTATTTTGATAATATTTAGATTCTGTGACTTGCAAATTTATGTGATTTTTGTTGTTGGTTTTACTTAACAGCTTGAGAGAGCAGAGCACCGTTTACGTGGTGCTGAAGCCATCTTGTCTGAATTGAAGAAAGAACAGCTCATTCCCTCTGTACGCTATGCTATGTTGTGTGGTTGGCAGGGACTCATGGATGAAGCTATGGAACAAACGTGAGTACTATAGGCCAAACAGTCATTTATTGGATAGAGTAAATAAAAATAAACACTGCAGGGCCCCATTGTTTGTAAATGCGACCCCTACCCTGGATTTTTGTTTATGTTGTCCAAGAAATGTTTACTTTGCCTATAGTCTTAAAATGGAGTTTGGGTGTCTTTATAATTCCTGTAAATTGTTTTGTTATAACTTGGAACTAATAAAGGAAAATTGGACAATGTGTGCATTTTTTGAAAGGAAACTTCGCTAGCAATATTTGTATAACATCAGATTTTTGACTTAAAGTTGCATTCTTGCAAACATCACAAAAAGTTGATTGTTTTGTTAATTTCAGAGCAAGTATGTCTAATTGCCTGAGCCACGTCAATCTTATCCCACCGTATGATCGAGTCATCCTCCAAATCACTTTCTCAAAGCTGAGTCGCTGGGCTGTAGATTCTCTCCGTCGTCATGTCATCGCAGCAGATGAAACTCTCAGTCATGGAGATTGGGTGAGCAATGATCGTGACAGTGGCATGCTGGGAACTCTGCCACAAGCACGCTTCATTTTAGCGATGTTGGGATTATTGACGACAGAACATTTAGCATCGGGGGTTAGTCTACTGCTCAATTCAGGAGTGCTTGGGCTCACTCAGACTATACTCAGATTAGCAGGTGAGACAAATAAATAAACAAGGAGGATTTTTGTGCCCTGTCATTAATTAGCTGCTAGTTCATTATCCAAGGGGAATTTCAAATACTCTCCACTTTGGCGCCTAATAAGGACTTGATATTTGGGCCTTAAACAGTGTAAAAATAAGCCTTATTGATTTGGCTAATTTTACTGCATAAATTTGTAATAACTGTTTACTAGATAAGGAACAGTGCGGGCTTGAATTGGTAGGAGTTGAAAAGAATTTACAAACAGATCGGGCAGAAGAAGACAGAAAGAAGCCCAGGAATCAAGCTTGAACCAAGTAAACTTATTATTTAGTGTTTGTTTGGTTTTGTTAGCATATCACATATTTTGTGCTTTATTGATATCAAATGTAGTTATAACCAACATTAGTTTTGTGTTAGCCCCAGAATTAGACATTTTATGTGTATTGGTAAATATTGTGCTGTGTACCTTCATTTGGAAATAGCTG
>JXSR01S073914.1:63442-75048 GCA_000969725.1 Ophiothrix spiculata | reverse complement strand
CTGGTTGAAAAGCAGTGCTTGTCACTGAACCAGTAACACCCTCAATAAAGAAAGAATAAATAAATAAATAAATAAATAACTTAGGACGGTGATGTTTATACAGTGATGTTCAACTTGACACATTGTTTAATGGTTTTGGTTTGACGTTCCTTTCAAGTTATCCTTAGAGAAAGCAATGAAAAATATAGATGAGGTAGTGATTTGTTTGTGGTCAACAGAGTTTTGTGTTATTTCTTTTGCGTTAAACACAAAGATATATAACAATGAAATAATAGAGAGAAGATGGGTTTGCAACTGCTTTCAAGTTCAGATTTGTGGGTAGATTGTTTTCATTAATAAGTTTCGCGCTGCTGTTGTTCAACAGTTGAATTTGTTTTATTTGCTATCTCACATCATATAAAATGTGACACGCCATATCAATATGTACCTTAACCCTTTCACTCCGAGAAGACGCCTGCCCTGGGCGTTTCTGGTAAATAAAGAAACACTTAAAATTCACAAACTTAATGTTTATGTATCTTCCATATGAAGGACACAGTACATATGAAATTTGATATCATTTTAAAACTTACTCTTTGCTCTATAATTTGAGCACTAGCTTTATTGCATAGCTCTCATTATATGGTATTTATGGTCATTTAAACATAGACAGATTGAATCCTAAAATCAAAACTAGAAAATCAATTCAGGGATGAAAGGGTTAAGGTCAGCATAGTATGGTACGTGATACTGGCCATTGAAGCAGAGTGTAGTCAAAAATTGCGTCCAAGGTCGACTTTCTAATTTCATTAGAAACATTACCTTTGAAGTGTCTTATATCATATTAATCAAGTTATGTCATTCCAAACACAATATAAGAAAAAATTGTTATAAATCAAGATAAACATCCTCTCTCCATCCAGGTTTTATTCAGTATAAAACTTTAAGCTCAATTTTCTAAGAAAAAAAGTTTTCCGAATTAGCCCAATTCCTTCTAGCCATTGGCCTAGGTTTCTCATTATCAAGCATCATAATATCTGTCCATTGACCTACAATCAGGGAAACAATCTTGGCACAATTATATGTGCATGTCATTGATTTCACATGCTTTCCCCATCCCCACTCAATGTTGATTCGAACACAAGGAGCATCTTTACATCCAACATTGAAACAGGGGTGAGGAAGGGGGTGGTCAGAAGAGAAGAGTTATTTATTGCCTTCAACTTTAGCCAAATCTTACTGTAATTTATAGTGTTTTAAACGGATGAATGCACCTGAAAAGACTCAAGTGTTCCAAAGACTTTTTTCCCTGATTGCAGGTTTCTTATCATCAAGCATCATAACGTCTGTCCATTGACCCAGGTTTCTTAATTTCATGCCATAGTCTTTTCCAAAAGAATCTCTGCCCAAGATTATCTGATGGCCACTTGAAATATTGCTTTCGGCAGAGCAACTGCCTCAAAGTCAAGGTCATCATGTGATCCGGAATGTCTTCCAGTAGGACCAGGATTAGGACATCCAAATGCTCCTGGAAAAGCCTCATTTGGGCCAGATGCATCTCAAAATAGCACCACTCACATTGCACAAACTGCTGAGATAAAACGAGAATAGTCTTCCGACTTTGCTGAATAGAGTCAGAGATATTGTCTACTATGGCACGCCCAAGGAGAAAGTCCCTTCCTTTGATGCAAAGTGCCAGTTTGCCCTCCTCACCCTCCTCCATGTTAGGTCGAAGGTCATTAAAAACCCAATTCATGTCTGTGTCACTGTTTTCAACATATGCAACGTAAGCATCATATTTGTGGTTTGGTGATATATCTGACAGTGCAACTTCGCTATGATTTCTTTGAATACGATTCCGGTTGCAAAATAGGAACATTTTGTATCTGATATGCCAACGATAATGCACAGTGAAAGCAATGATACAACTTAATAAAATTCCACATGTAAGACAAATGGCAAGATATTGAGGTGGTTGACAGTCCATTTGAACTGCTGTTATACTTAAACCAGCCATACTAGTTGGACTTGTGCATGCATATTTCTCACCAGGAAGAAGTTGAATCGTATCATCCGTACAAATCCAATGTTGGAATGATTTCACTTCACAGCTACAATCAAAGTGATAGCTACTCAGATCCAAAACTTCCAGGGTGGTGTTTGCAATCAGGTTATGAAGAAAAAAATCTGGAATTTGTTGGATATTGTTATTTCCTGCAAGTAACGATCGTAAAGATGTAATGCCTTTGAGAAAACGCAATGATTTGATGTTATTGTTAGTTATATCAAGGTATTCTATATGTCTCAGATATGAGTCAGCTTGATCAGAGTCAATATGACTTAAGATATTATCACTTATGTCTAGATGTACCAATTGAGAGGAATTTATGATGAAATTCAGCTGGTTGAGAGTTTTCAGATTGTTACGAGCAGCCCGTAGGATTTGAAGATTGGGCAGGTAGATTTGTGGCTGTTGAGTGTCTTTGAAGTTTGTCCCTTGAAAACATCCTGAAATGTCGAGCTCCATAAGGAGCATGCATGAATTACCAAGGATGTCGCTGAGAGAACCGATGGGAAAATCAGATATTATTAGTGACTCTAAATTTGGTGCAAAATTGCAAAGTAAAACGTCTAAGCTGTAATCAAGCAAATCACCATAATCTTCAAAGGGAAAAACTATTACTTTTTTTAAAGTGTCTTTTTGTTGAATATTCTTTGGTATTTTAAGAGAATTGAAAGTAAGAACTTGAATATTGGGAATATGATTGAGAAAGAGACCTAGGTATGTCAGACGGTTTCCTTCTAAATAAAGCTCCTCCAGAAAAGGCACAGCTCTCAAGTCATTGGTTTCAATCCAGGATATTTTATTGCCACGGAGGTTGAGACATCGTAAAGTTTTAGTTTGCTCAAAAATTATGAAGGCAGTTGATGGGATTCTATTAAACTCATTGTAGGCAAGGCTAAGTTCCTGAAGCTGGGTTAAATTGTGGAAGATGCTATCTGGTAGAGAACTTATTGGAAGGAGATGGAGTTCAAGCTGCGTTAGATGAGGGAACCATTTGAAAACAGCGCCCTCAAAGGGGATATATTTTCCACTTATATGAAGGGAAGTCAGTGATGACTTCAAATGGGAGAGATTTTCAAATGTAGAGTCATTGAATTGCTTGATCCAATCAGGGAATGTACCAAGAAAAAGTTTGTTCACCTTTGGAAATGATGAATCAATTTGGTGATATTGAAAGATTCCTTCCGTTTTAAAATTTGTTAAATGTCTTAACGGTTGAAATGATCCTGGTTCTACAATTGTTGGGTGTTCATCTAGTGGTATAAATGTCAAATGGAATGTGCTAAGACGTGTGTAGGATAAATTATTAAATGTTTTGTTTGTCAGATTCCAATGCAGTCTTGTTAAAGCCGATATGTGGAGAGTTTGAAGATTTGTTAGATTTTGAAATCCTTCACCGATATTGAAACTTGTAAAGTTATTCAAGTTCATTGTCAATATTTGTAAAGATGAAAGCGGCATGAGGACTCTATCAGGAATAGTTTGCAAGATATTTTTGTCTAGATGGAGTTCTGTTAGACTGGTGAGATCTTTGAAGACATTGTGTGTCAGGTGGGTGATGCGATTATCAGCTAGATTTAGGATCTTAAGTTGACGGAGTCTGTTAAATGATGTGTTTGTTATATTCCATATCAAATTTCGTGATAAATCAAGATTTATCAAATCATATAAATTTGCAAATGCGGCTTGAGGAATGGTTTCAATCTTGTTTGAACTGAGATTGAAGCGCAGTGTCATATGGGTTGCTTGCATAGCTGATGTCCAAGCCAAGTCAGTTTCTTGCATGATTGGTATCCATGGTAATTCTCTGTTGCTGCAATCAAGAACTGTCTGGTTGTAATGCTTGCAGGGTAGTTTACCCCTGGGATACTGTAATATATCAGTGCAGGGTTTGGTAGCTGTGCAGTTAATCACAATACTCAATATGTAAATAATTGTAAAGGATGGAACCACAAATTGTTCGTTTATTAACCCCATAGTTGTAGCGTAGAGGAATGTCCTCACTTGTTTTGAAATTTTGAAAGATGATTAATAGAATTCCAGAGCATAGAATAAAGATGACTGCTTAGCACGAACACTTACAGTTGGAATAAATCCATGTTAACTACCAACTTGTAGCTTCTGATGTCATCACAATATTTTAAAGTTTAAGTCCTTACCAAATGCATATGTCAAGAGCACAGATAATTATGAGGCAGCTATTTGTGTTGAATATCAGAACACACATAATAGTCATAGCTGCCTTGCGTTATTTTTTTTAAATCACATATAATGTTAGCCTTAGTTCGAATAAATCCATGGTCACTACCAACTTGTCCAAATTATAGCTTCTGTAGTCATCGCAATATATCGAAGTTCACGTAGTTAATTAAGAAGCAGCTATGTGTTTTTGAATATCATGTTATAGTTATAACTGCCTTGAATTATTTCCATATAAAATCAGTCAACCAGTCCTGCAGTCCCATGTTTATTTGCTTGTTGATCATTTGTCCTATAGTAGAAATCTTTGAACAGGAAGTAAAGGATCACAGGCCTTAAGCTTCTCCATTGTACTTAGTTTTGTGAAAAAAACTTGCAATCTGGCAGATTGCAATAGATATTGAAGCCATCATCCAAATTATCCAAAAATAGATGATTTGTCAGAATTCTCATCAAGAAACTTGATACAGGTGGTCCATGCATTGATATACATTGCAAATACTTTGATATTGACAATTGTAAGATCAAATCCAGATAAACTTTACATAACATATTGTGTTAATGCTTTCGCCACATGGCATAATTATTGCAAGGAATGTGATATGACAATGTGTATAGCAATTAGCACTGTGGTAATATCTGGTTGCAAACAAGCATAGGGGCTCCCAGATATCATAACAAATATGATCAACTTCCAAAAATGCCATTTCTTTTAGCAATCATAATCCCTAGAATTTCACTTCACAAATCATTGAATGATCTTCAAACAAGATATAATTATCTCAATGCTTTTTGAAACAAAACTTTCCATTTTGATTCAATTTGGACAGGGGATTGAATATATAACCATTGTCATTATAACTGATATTGTGAGTGTCATGTGTGATATATATCACTTGCCCAAATTTGCCTGATCCCCCTGAGGTGAAATTATAACAATTACATTGGCATTGAACCATGAGGTATGGTATATTGTGTTTTGAATAAAATTCACAAAGTGTAAAATTATCGAAGGTGAAATGTTCACCCATAAAAAGAAGTACAATTTAATGGTTTGCATTCTTTCAGGGTTTTTTACATTAAAGACTAAATGATTTTTCCTTCAGTAAGTTGTGTATAAGGCAAAGGCCACTGTAGGTAAAATATTTGTGGCTGTGAATTTAAAATTATGTGGTTTTTAGGACCCATGAATAAAATATTAGTATTGTGCTCTCAACCATATCTGTTAGTTACCTTGGTAACGCTTAAGTTGGTTTATGTGTGTTTATGTCAGAGCGCACACCACTAACTAACTTCTCCATTGAAACCAATGCATTAGAGCCTATCCAAGCTTTTTTATACTGGTATGACAATATTTTGAAATTTCAGTTAAATGATTTCATACGGTACTAACATTTTACAAATAGTACGAGTTACCATGAAATACTTAAGTATATAGCATTTTGCTGTATTGTATTTTGCAGAACGTGAAAACAGACTTGATAACATTCATATTTATCATCATGAAGCCTATTCTTCTCTATGCCAAATCGAAATGCACCGTCAAAGACTTCACTTGCCTGACTGAGGAACTAGTCGTAAGTAATAAACTCGTCACTAAACTCATCATTTAACTTACTTACGAACCATACTCACTTACTTAATAACCTTCATGTCCATTAGTATAAAGCCCATGTACTGATACAAGATTTCACTGGCCTGACTGAAGAACTGGTTGTAAATGATAAACTCATTGATCACTGAACTCTTCACTCAACTTGTGGAACCATGCTCACTTATCTTCATGTTCATTACAATACAATACAATACAATAATGGAATTTATATAGCGCCTAAAACCAATACAATTGTGCTAAGGCGCTTTGGCACAAAGCGAAAAACTACTGTCTATTAACGTTGGGATCGGGACCCGGGAATTCGAGTCCCGCCCGTGAAAGTCGGGACTCGGGAACAAAAAAATGTTCCCGATTCCCGAAAGTGGTACCAATTTAAAAGTACCAACTTTTCATTTTCGTAGTAGGTGCAATTGAAGTTTACAATTTACGTATGCAAGCTGTAGTAACCCATTTTGATAGTATTTCCAATGATCCGAAAGTGGTCTATAGCACTAGTGTTGTACGCGTACACGAACGCAAGATTTGTGTTCCTAAGAAATATGCGGTAAACGAAAACACGAATTTAACCAAACGAAAGCTGTCCGATAAAATGTCATTTTATCAACAAAAAAATTAAGCTTCGATCGCGAAAAATGAACTTACTTTTGTTTATGTATATTATTGTCACTAGATGGCGATGTTCTTATTTTCATAAACTACTAACTATCACACTTACACATGCGCAGTTCATAACAAGATCGAATCACCGAGTCACGCGATCTTTTCCCACCGGTACTAGTAGCATTGCATTGGAGCAACGTAAAACTGGGTACCGCTGAAATGAAGCGCCGTTTATACTTCCGGGTTTTTATTTGCGTAAATAACATGAAACAGGCAGCGGGAAAAAAGAAACATTTTATCTTGATTTTATCGCAATAATCTTTACTTTTCCTTCATTTTATAATATTTTTGGTTGCATCAATGTATTAGTAAAAGTTTTGGTCTATAACAGTTCGTATTATAGTAATGCAGTAACAAATTCTCCATCATGTAAAAATTGAACCGTGATGTTACGAAACACGACCAACAAGCTTAGCTAGTGGACAAAAAGAACACAGCGCAACATCGAGCCAAGTCCGAGTGCGACACAATGAATATTATAAAATTTAAAGGACATCGTCATTATTTTAAAAACATTTCAACGGACCACTGCATGGTTTGGTAAGTCTGAAAATCTGTATCAAATTGTCAAAAAATGACAACATTACAAGTTGCCATATTCGGCGGTCTAACACACATGACATACTACATGTAATGAAACACAAATTTTGCGTACGTGACAGCGCTCTCATATTTTGGGATTATTTTCGGGAATCCCGAGTCCCGCCCGAAAAACCAACTTGAGTCTCGGGAGCAATAATTCCTGAAACTCCCAACGTTACTGTCTATAGGCAAGTTCAAAGAGATGCAATTTCAAAAGTCTTTTGAAGATGAAAATGGAACCAGCATTTCTGATATGGGGTGGAAGTTGATTCCATCTGCGAGGAGCATAGCATGAGAAAGCACGATCGGCAAAGGTGATATGTTGTATTCTTGGCTGGATGAGTTGATGGATGTGCTTCATTAGTATGAAGCACATGCATCGACATATTTAGGGGCAAACTACATGAGAGCTTGGAATGTACATTCATGTAGATTCCTGGAATGTACATTCATGTACAATTAAGTCCATACGTTTGTGCACCTTAACACACTGCGTGTGCGTTTGTGAACAATATGGTAGTATGCGTAGGTTTAACACGTAGGGGCAGACACATACGCGCAGTTGAATATGAAGCATGAATCCTCATCTGGTTGACGCATTATCGTGTAGACACAATTTCTACTCCTGGAATTTACATTGATATACATGGATGTGCATTCATATATAGTTTGCCCCAGTATGAAGCCCATGTACCAATAACAGATTTTACTGGCCTGACTGAAGAAATGGTCGAAAGTATCACCTAACTCACTGTGCAAGTCGTTCGACCATTCTCACTGTCTTAAATACACTCATGCTCATTGCTCACCATTTTTAAGCCCAAATATTCCAAATTAAAATGCTCTGTGCAAGATTTCACTGGCCTGACTGGAGAACAAGACGTCTAGTTCTTTAATCAAACCTGTGAATTCTAGTACAGTGCTTTTGATATGGTAAACATGGGCATAAAGGTCACAAATGTTATTAAGAGTGAGTAGACAATGAGTTGAGGGATAAGTTGCATGAATAATTGCACTTCCCCCGGCATAATTGACCTACGAAACTGAAGATATAAGTCTTATGCATTAATGCATTTTATGTCCAAAAATAAATTCAACCCTTTCACCATTTTTTTACTTAGAAGCCATTTATTAAAAATCTTCATTTGTGACTTTCTGGCTCATTTTGCAAGAGCAACCCACAATTAGAAATAATCTCTACAATCGACAAATTGTGATAAAATTGAACATGAAGATTGATTATTATTGCTGAAATCATTAAATTTTCTACAAAACGAATGTGCATTGCGCATGTGTTGATTGGCCGATAAACTCCATTATCGTGTGAAAAGATAAATCTTAAACCATACTACACAAGGTGATACGCTTGTTTACTCCACACATTGATTGCATTCAGATGTTCTATCCATGATTTGTAGGAAATTTAATGACTTCAATGATAGATGGGTTGTATATGCTCTATACATGGATTATGAGGGGATTTTTGCAGCAAACTGTCAAATATTTAACCTCGTTTGGAGATTGCTGTGACAATAATAATAATAATAATTATCTCACTTATATAGCGCTTTTTCCGATTGAACATCGGGTCAAAGCGCTTATGACAATTATTACATTACCAATAGAATACGGTCAGCTGCCATTTACAATGTCCTTGTTATCGGACGGCGCTACTCGACTATATTCCTAGCAATTACCCATATAACGCTCGGGTCGACGAAGCAATGAGAATTAAATGCCTTGCCCAAGGACATAACTTGTTGGCCGTAGCGGGGCTCGAACTCACGATCTCATGATTAACATTAACTATAGATTTTTCTATTTGCTAGGAGCATGCCCGTCAGATCTTGACCAAATCTCTTCTCATAAACAATGCCAAACTGAGAGAGAAATACAAGAACATGGAAGAAAATGAGAGCAAGGAACGCAGGGCCATGGAAATTGAAATGCAGGCAAGTATGGAGATGGAAAGTACAGGCTCAATATTGAATTTGAAACATGCTTACACCCTCATTTGGGAAGAAATTATCTTATTTTTACCTCAAAGCCATTTTCCATTGATTATTTTCAACATTTTGGTGTTTTTGATTCCGTTTAAAAGCTTCTTTAGCCCATTTATGTGTCTAAAATCATATTTTGGCGGCCATTTTGGATCTCAGAACAGGTTCCATATTGAATTTGAAACATGCTTACACACTTATTTGAGAAGAAAGCTGCTGTTGTTACCCTCTAGCCATTTTCCATCAGATATTTTGAACATTTGATGTTTTTAATGATGTTTTGAAGTGCCTCTAATCCATTTTTGCTCAAAACCACTGTTTCTGAATATTAAAGTGCTACCTAAGGGCTGCTTGAAAACTCAACCGGTGGTTGACCGCCTGGAACCACCAGTTGTGGCAGCGGCCATTGTTCAGTACAATAGCAACTGACCAGAACTGGTTGATCCTTGCCGCTAGTTGACTTTTTAAAGGATAGGATCCCTAAATGTTATGCCCTTGCTGATTTGACCTGCAGGTTTTACTGCGGCTAGAAATGGAGGCGCTATTACCTACCAAAATTGAAGCTGGAAAAGATGCGAAGGACAAGAAAGATACTAACGATGAGACGGGGAAATCCCAAGAAAACCCTCTGGATGTCAGCATGAATGAAGATATTGATCTGCCTGAGCATTTACAGGATACAGTGGACGAGGTAACGTTTAGAGACCAATACCACCCTTAAAAATTCAATTTTGTTTGTCAGATATGGGCATTTTGTCATGTGAGTACAAGAAAGTCAAATTGCAATGGCTGCCCTAACCCTAATCACCCTAAACATCACTGTTGTTGTTTCAAATAATTCTCGGACACGAAAATTAAGAATCTTGCGTAACACAATTGCGTGTACATTTTACGCGAGTACACAACGCTTTCAGGCACGCGCGATGTCATGGTACTGTGGATTACTGATTGGAAACGGTGTTGTGTACTTCCCAGTATCGGGTTCTTGTCACAACTAGTGGATACGCAGCACTTGGCTCCGTTAAGAAATCATGTTCATGTCCGAAATTTATTTGAAACAATAATAATAAAACTCACTGTCAAAATCACCAAGATCCGCCTATAAGTCCAAATACTTCATAGATGTGGGTTGCATATGGGATCAAAATCTCTGCCTGCGCTGCAGCCCCGTGATGGCCTGTTAGTGATGTGCCTCGCTTGGGAATCCAGAGGTCATGGGTTCAAATCCCGGTGAAAACATGCTTTTTTTCTCCTATGAGCGTAGTTGGACTTAGGCTAGAAAACGGAGCACCTCTCAATTCAGGTTTAGGGTTAAGTTATATTTATTTAACACTTAGTCACTAGAATTTTATAAAATCCCTAAAAATATCCCTTCCATATGTCATTGCCTATTGAAATGCTTTTTTCAGGTATTTCAAGAGCCACTGACCGTTATCCCACTGGTGCCAAAAAAGTTGAGTGTGCTTGAAATTCCCTTGGACAAGGAACTAACTGCTAATTGTCTCGTGGAAACCCGTACGAAACTCGGGGAGCTGATCCGGGCAGCGATTGTACGTATGTGGGCTGATTAAGGTTCAGCGCCCCTAGAGGTTGTCGGTTGTCGCAGGACCTGAAATGATGCTTGATGTGGAATGGAGCTTACTTGGGCCACAGTGGTCAGCGAACACCTGTAAAGTGTGCAGAGGCCGAGTGGAATTACAAATCTGGGAGGCATAGCGCACTATAAATTATTTATTTTATACATTGTGCAATCAAAATAATTGACAAATGGCAGCTATTACAGATATGACTTTCTTGAACTGACATAACAGTTTGTTGTTGAATTTGTATCCTTTGTGATGGTAATTGTAAAAGAAGAGCAATTGTTGTTCAATTTTCATTTGTCTATCAGACAACAGTATCTGTCGGTAAATTTATACCCTTGTTGTCAGATTGATAAAAGAACAGCAATTTTCATCAATTGGAAATAACGTTGGTTTGAATTAAGTAAAAATTGTGCAAAAATATGTAATTATCGTTGTGAAAAAAAATCAATTGGATTGTCAGCAGAGGGTAGCTGCATTTCAGGCAAGCAGGAACAAATACTACCTTAGGAGTACGACTTTGGGCCAAGCTGGATACAAAGAGTTCATTAGGCCTGGGACTAAAACCCGGATACCCACCCGAACTAAGCTTACCCATATACAAATTTTCATAACCGATTACCGTAATAGGTCTTTAAAAATCCATTGTGCAGTGATTAACAGGAACAAAATGTTCCAAAGTTACTTAGCTAATCATAAATCAGTTAAGAGGTAAAATTTCTAAAGTTTAATGTTATCAAATGATGAACATTACTTTATGATGATAATTATGTACTTTATGTACCAATGGCCAGTGTTTCATTTACATCCTTGCGTTCCAATAAACCCATGCAGCAGAAGCTGTTATGCGCCCTCTAACTTTTATTATCAACCTGTCTATCAAGAAAGAGTTTTTTCCAACTAACATGAAATCAGCCAAAGTT
>JXSR01S073913.1:42943-57673 GCA_000969725.1 Ophiothrix spiculata | reverse complement strand
TAAGGCGCTGGTGCACAGTTAGGCCGGAACTTCATTTTCCAAAATGGCGACCATAGGTTTGATAATGCACCTCTATATAATTTCAAAACATGTAATTACTATTACAATAATCTTGAGGTGAACAATCAAACCTACGGTCGGCATTTTAAAAATTGCTATAAATTTGGCAATAATATATGGTGAAAAAATGTTTATGGACATACGAACTGTTGAAGCTATCTAAGCTTACCTCTTTTGCACACAAAGTTCTTACGAAAATTACAATCTGCGTCATTCCACCTTCCGGTATAACGGTGTAATTCAACACAATCCTCTTCACCAGTTGGATTTAGATCTGTTTCAAGCGCAGCATTATTTGGCTCAAGATCTGCCCAAAAAGAATACAACGCGGACCCTACCTGTAAAGACAATAACCGTTTTTCTCTCTCTCAGTCTCTTTCTCTCTCACACACACCTCTGTCAAAGACTGGGGGCATTTAGTGAGAGCACAGGCTCAAATTATGAGGGGTCATTGGATGGGTGCATGAGGTTTGGTGAGCGAAATCAGACATTCTGTGAGAGATATACAGCATTTGTGAGTTTTTGGGTGAGAGCACATGCGATTGTAAAAAAAAGTGTCTTTGGGTGACAGCAACGCTGAAAAAGGGGGTCTTTTGGCCCCTGCATATGCGTCGCCTCCAGAATGGGACTGCCCCAGAGTTTTGCGTAGAAATTGATAGTGGTGGAATCGAGAAGTCCAATTTATGCAAATGTGACAAGTGAATACAATGACATGTTCTACCACACATCTAACAGAGTAGGCCTACTCAACAACGGAATAAAGGTCATAATCCTCACTTGCATTGATGGGAGTTCTCAATACAGGTATAAAGTTCTGCCCTCATAAAATGTTCATCATCATTATCCTCAACAACGACATCATCAACATCAACATCATCATCATCATCATCGTCGTCGTCATCGTCGTCGTCGTCGTCGTTCCCATCCTCCTCTCCCCCGATAATCTCTTCATATCGTCAGCATGGTCAATTAAACCTATGCCTTGTCAATTGCATATGCGTCTGCCAACGCTGCTATCAACTTTCCACCAATACCAGCACCCCTACCGGCGTCATCGTTGTCTTCATAGTCATTCTTGGAATATGTTCGTCAAAAGGCTAATTAACTATTTTGTTCACCAATTGAAAAATATAAAATATTTACCTCTCCATCCACCCAAACAAATATATCTTCAGTATCGATGTCCGTTAAACCGATCCATATAGACGAAACACTGACTAGTGACATTTGATCTGAATTTACAAATAAGAGTTGAAATCCAATTCAAAATTGGTTGAAGACTTTATTTTTGATGACTTGGTAGTTTGACTAAATATTGTCTCAAAAACATCATGACGAGCCTGATGTCAATGTCCATTATGGCTCACAAGGTATAAAGACAAATAATAAGTCTTCATTTGTGTCACGCATCTTATGCCCTCGGGTGACATTTTGCCGTTCTATGAATCCGATATTTTTTTCAAATCTTACCACAAATTTGGTTGAAATACGGTATGTATTTTGGAAAAGTATAATTTATATTTTCAGTATAAGTTAGCAACAGCAGTTTTTCGATAAAAAAAGCACTTGCCCATTAAATTTACTGTAAAAAGCTGTTGATTCCATAAAACATTTGGGGCCGCATTCCAGAACGATGTTGAACTCTCAGCGTAAGTCTAACTCGTAAGTTAGACCAACGTTTAGCTATATAATACGCATTCCAAAAAAGTGTTGCTAAATTAAGACATCTGTTAAAATGCATTAAACAGTTGTTAAACCGCAGACTTACTCCGAGAGTATTTTAAGGTGTGTTTAAAAATACGCTTGCATGAACTGGCTAATATTTTCAACGTTTTCTTCATAAGCTTATCTAAATTTCTACATTGAAATAGTCAATGTACGTATATAGTATGAATTAGCTGACGATTGTTGGATTTACTATGAGTAACTTAAGTCAATGCTACCCCAAAATAGTGACCCTTTTGAATAATATAAAAATATGAAAATTAATCAAGGTATTTGGTTATACATTCTAAAAATAAAATATTTCAAAAATTTACTAAAGCAAAGTTTTCCCAAAAATGTATTGCCCCAATCGTATATTTTAGTTAGAAAAGAATTGTCGACATAATTTTATGTTGTTATTTTTTTTGTTCCTGGTATGAACACTGCCAGAGCGTGTTAGAGCGTTGAAACGGGTCATAATTGGACTACATTCTATGATCACACTCAAACATCGTTCACAATTTCGCAGAAAGATTTAACATCAACAAAAAGCTACCCGGTAAACGATTTTGCTTTTTTTATGCTGCGGGGAACAACCTTAAGGGGATGCAACCAAGCTAGACGAGGTTTAATAAGACCTCGTCATATTTTACCGTATATCGCTTGTATATTGTGGACTCTACGATGATGTGTGACTTTGTCCTTATGATCTAGACAGGAACATTAATTTTGCTTCTGATCTGATTTTGCTTACTTCGGATAAATTCACTTTCACCTGAAGACAAAATACTTGTAAGATGTCCATCTTCCAACTGGCACTGGCTTTCGGCTTCCTCAAATGTCTTAGTTGTCGTATAAACACGAAAACAATGATCTTCAAAAGGGAACCAACCCGGTTTTCCACACACTTCTGTACAGACACAAGATATTATGAATAAGATGTGATACAAATAAACAAGAAATGAATTGCATCTAAACTGTATCTAAGTAATTTATTACGGCGCAATAATGTATATTCAAGGTATTGCTTATTAAAAATAACTCTCTGACTATGAAAGATTAACCGGAAAGCGATCGTTTTGATAAGACAGACAATAGGTAGTATTGGTATGCATGCCAGTTGCCTTTATGTGACTGCCCAGCCCGTATGAGCCGTAAACGCCAAAAACTTCATTTTGCGCTACAGTTGAAAATACGTGTCAAGGTGGTAATTTGCCGAAAGTCCAAATACGTCACAGATGGGGGATACAGATGGGCACGAAATGGCTGTCATGGCAACCACACTCAGTGGCTTGCCATGAGTGGACATGGGATCGGGATGCCAGAGGTCAGAGGTCGGGGGGTTCAAATCCCAAGTGGAACGGGAATTTTTTGTATGACGTATTTGGACTTAAAAAGGTGTTAAGCGTTTGGGAGTTAGGGTTAATCCTTTAAGCATGGTCTTTGCAAATAATCAAAAAAAGAGAAAATGACAACAGGTGGCATTTACGGCTGGTTTGGGATGGACGGTCACATATAGCTCCATTATATATATAATAGTCACTTATTAATTAAGCAATTTCAAGATTGGAAGATTTACAAAATTACACATGACACACTAGCAACATTTTTTAGCTTACCGGAAGAGTATACCCTAAAAGTTGCATTTACACTGTGACGACTTAGCGATAACGACAAGCAACAGAGATTGCAGTTTGAAATTCTCCGCCAGTCACCGTTTGTTAAAGTCCGAGTTAATATAAAATAGTGGAGGAGGTTGATGTAAAATAAGATGCAGGGTTAGATACTCGTATATTTTGTCTAGATATATGTAAATAATCGAATACGTCAGAATAAGAACATCCCAACTTCAATTAATAGCTCCCTTCTGTTAATTGTATTTATAAAATATAAATGCATAACAATTTCTGAAAATGCTTTCACATCACTAAAATAGCATTTCCATGTAAAAATCCTAATCATAGTGTCACATTTGACCTTGTAGTTGACTTTTTTAGACATTGTTAGATAATTGTTATAGTACATAGTTGCTATATTTAAACAGCCATTACAAAAACACCCCAACTCCATGAGCTCCCCTTTGCAACTATATGCTAGGAAAATTATCTAACAATGTCTAACAAAGTCAACTACAAGGTCAAATGTGACACTATGATTGGGATAAAGACATGTAAATGCTTTCTAGTGATTTGAAAGCATTTTCAGAGATTTATATGCATTTATATTTTATATAACTTAACAGAAGGGATTGGAGTTGGGATGTTCTTATTCTGGCGCATTCAATTATTTCAACAACTTTGACATAGATAGAAAAAAAAACTTAGCAAATTATTACTTTTGGTTATTATAAGTTATGGTTTAGGGAGCTCATGTGGTCTAGTGGAATAATGTAGGACTCCGAATCACGAGTTCGCGAGTTCGAGCCCCGCTATGGCCATCGGGTAATGTCCTTACCCGATGGCCATAGCGGAGACATTTAATCTCGAAGCCTTCGTCGACCCAAGCGCATTGGGGAGCTGTTAGGGCTATATTACAATCTAAATTCTGATAGGCCGGCGACTAAAGACTGCGATCTAGTTGAGGTGAAATGATTGTGACGATTTCCTGCTGGATATCATTATACAGATATGATCCGAATTGTACTTATAAATACTGTTGAAAAAAATTAAACTACCTTTTTTTGTCTAGTGGTCTTTATACAGGCCACGTAAATTCATTATAAATAACTGTTTCTTAATGGAGTAGAAAATGGTGACCTTCTCGAATTCCAAAAAAAAAATCCTTAAAAATACATAACAAACGCATGCAAAGCTCAACCAATAAACCCACCAAAATTATCGATTAAACTTTTGCGAAAAAAAGAGGAGACTTTCTGAAAAAATTATTATTTCTCATTATATTCCACAAGGTTGATATCATTTTAATTTCGGCTAAAAACCTTATCTGAGCTGTTTGTAAACTGAGCTGTTTGTAAACAGCTATCTTTTTATAAATGAAAACGTGATTCTTTTGTTAATACATAGTCTAGATTCACCTTTCTTTCTACATAATACCCAAAACGTGAAACTGGAAAATCCAATAAAAGTGAATATAAGACGCATTAAGTTTCTTGCAAGTGACCAATGCTGTTCTGAAAATGTCACAGTGGTACTTTGATATAAAAGATGGGGAAAGAAACATACCTCGGCCCTGCACCTGGATTACCTGCAAGAAGAGCATCGGTAAAAATACACAACGATAAAGACACATCAGCATGATGATATACACAGCATAGACCAATTCATAGACCTATGCATCAATAATCCTGGGCTCGGAGGTGGAGTGAGACTTCTATTTATCACCCAGACTAATATACTTTTTGTACCTTCAATGCCAAGGTGTTTTATTATTATTATTTCCGATGTTTCCTGTTGCCAAGTCATTGCCACTGAAAACGAAAGTGTGTAGAATAAAACGTGAACGGACTCGTCTCATATAATGAAAGCAAATGTCGACACAAAATATATTTTGGCATTTTGATGATTTATGAGAAAAGTACTCTGAACTTTTAATGATACCAACCGTAAAAACATATCTTTCCTTTTAGTAAAGGTGTAAGTTTGATTAAAACCTACACCCGAGGAAAGAAAGTTTAACGTTATAAAGCTACAGGTAACATTAGAAAACTTTTAGTATTTACAGTTCATAAGTTATACTAGAGGTAAAAGAGCCCAGATATTATACATTAAAAACGATTCCCATCCTAACTTCCAAATCGCAGATACCGCATATTGCATTGTTTGATACTTCTTTGTTTTGATGTGTATACAGGACGCACTTCACAAAATAATGTCACCCTCTACTATTTTTTTCAATTAGCGTTGAGAACCAACCCCCGTTGTTCCTAAAAGTGGGAAAAATGTAATTAGACCCTAGATTGGTCATTGTTTTTTGACCCTAGATTGGTCATTGTTTTTTTTGAAGTTAAATATATTCCCTAAAACTTTTTTTATCATTTGACCATATACAATGCCCGTAGTCCATGGTTTGGCTGACTTTTGACCTTTTTAATTTACATTCCTCCACACACGCAAACTAGAAATATAGCTGACGCCACTTTGAAATGCGCTTTCGCGAAATCAAGCCGATTAACCCATATCAAAATTCACCTTAAATGCAAGGATACGTCATAATTGGCCGGGAAATGACATTATTTGACCTTTGTTTAACATGTAAAATAATAGGTCAACTATACTTTACTGCATGGCGTGAACCCTATGCACTGTGCAGAGTAACTCAACCCATTGCCCTGTGCACTGTGCAGAGTAACTCAACCCATTTTACGCAATGTTGTTTTAAATTAAATCGAAAGGAAATTTACTTCGAATTTGGGATCATGTTAAGATGGTCATAATTATGTGATAGATATGCATTTGCCTAATATATCGCATGTATGTGACCCGTCATATCGAAAGGTACCTTAAGGTCGGCATGGGATATTACGATATACGGGTCATTGAAGCTGAACATAGTAGTCATAGTCCAAGGTCGAATTTCTAATTTCTTCAGAAACGTTACTTTTGAAGTGTATTCTATCATATTATTCAGGTTCCAACACCGAAAACATAAGAAAAATGTGTTAAAAACCTAAGATAAATATCCCCTCTCCATTCACATTTTACACAGTATAAAAACTTTAAACACGATTTTCTCTGAACTATAGTTTTTCGAATCAGCCTGATACCCTTTACCAATTTAGACGTAACTTTGCAACCGAACATCCGATGACCAAAAGTAAGGTATAATTTTAAAGCTTAACATTGAAATTAAGTTCTAAGTTTTTTGAACCACTCTGAACAATACATTTAAGACGTGGTAATGCAACCCAAACAGTTCCTGAGTTATTTCTTCTAGTTTTCTGGCGTCGTGTGAGGTGAATGTTAGTTTTTGTTTAACAAAATATAAACATAATAAACATAAATGCCAAAACCATAGAATATTAATGCAGCGGCTATATTGTCAATAATGCATAATTTGGTATTAACTGTTCCAATTATTATATACTCAATATATGATTTATGTCACGTATATATTTTCCAACGATTAATGTACCAACTTAGTTACGAAATGATTTGTTTTGTCATAATTTTGCATTTAGATTCAGATTTATTTTCAATATCATAAATACATCACAAATCAAACACATTATAAAAACATGATATTGTGGACATTATCAGAAGGCCAAAGAGTCCTGAAGCGACTAAGCCCTATACAAAAAAGTTACACAAAAACAAAAAGTCTACACGAGAAACATAGATAACACAAGAGAGTGCCCAAATTCATAAACGATTACATCTTAAGGATATTTCATAGCAGAACATAACCCAATAAAGCTGTTTTAAGTAATTGGTACCAAAAAAAATTCAAATCGGTCGTGTCGTTTTTGAGATAATTAGCATAAGTAAAATGATGGCACTGTTCGAATTTTGTTTTCGCCCTAAAACCAAAACGAAACAACTTTTGAATTTTTATTTAAGCAATGTATTTGTAATTATAACCTGCTATATGAGCCAAATTGCGTTGAAAAATTTCGTTTGGAAAACAGATTTCCAATTTTTGGCAGGAAATTTTTCGGAAAAAATGAAAATTTGACACACATTAGATATCTGGCTGCCATTTTCAAACGGAATGACGGATTTTATATTTTTGGTTTCATATGAATTTAATTGAGTTGGTGTATCACTGTGTGCAGTTTTAAGGGTAAAAAATGTGGAGAACATTGTTTTTAAAGCGTTAAAAATCCAGGGTCCATATGGACCCCCCCCCCTTGTGCACTAACGGGATTCTAAAACACCTGATGCACTTAAGTGTTAAGTATAATTCTTAGACAGAAAACATGTATTTTTTACATGTTTAAAGGTATTTATTTGAATTTTTTAAGATAGCGTTTCATTTAAGGACATTATACTTACTATTATACTCTAATAAAGTGCGAAAATAAACGCAGCTCTGGGCGAACAGAAATCCTATATACTTTTGAATAGGGATTAAAAACGTGTGTAACATACCTCATATCGTGTTGCATCTATTATCCCGTCAGCGAAAATGTTAAGGTTTTGTATGGGATCAGAGCGAATCAATCGCTTCACTTTATATACAACAACACGATACTGGTTGAAACAATAAACACCATCCGCAGTAGTTCGAAGACAGAATTTGTAGAATTTAGATTAATAAACAAGTTTAATAACAAGTGGATGCTACATCATTTCCATACGGTACTAAAATTATTCAATAATTAGCTGAATAATGCAGCATTTAACCAAACTTTTTTGACCGTTATTCTCCGAAGGGGGCACCCCTAAGTTGTTTTTCCCCGCTTCATACAAACGCAAAAGCAACCGGCCCCAGGCATTCGGGTCATCTCTTTTACATCCTTTTCGGTCATTTTGATGAAGAAACTAAGGGGTACCACCAAAGGTACGGTAAGGGTAGACCGTAAAAGTTGGGGTGTAGGGGGGTTGGTGAAATCCTGATAATTTTTACGTCGCCATTTTGAAAAAAGGTTATGCACGCTATAAGACTTAAACTTACAAAACATGTTAGAATCATAATTTCCCTTCATAATTAGCAAAAAAAACCGGACGAAAATCCGTTATTCAAAACTTTTATAGCAAAATGTTGATTTCGGTGGCCATCTTTGACATTTATGCAATGTTGCCTGATTTTCCAATCCGAAAGTACTTTATGACGTCATCATTACGTAACGCGTTGGCCGATTTTGATAATCTTGGTATCGTTGGATAGGGGAGGGTCATATCTATCTTAATGGCAATCTCTCCCACCCCCCACCCCCCTCCCTTCCGAGGACATATTACAAAAAATAGCTTAGGAGAATAAGGGTTAATGAGGAAGTTAAAGTTCCCGAAATATATTAAGTTCCCTGGGCTGCAATTGTCCCGCTGCTTTCAAGTTGGTCAAGACATGACACTGCTCCTGTTTCAATTAAACTTTAAAAATACCTTTTACGTTTATTGTCTCGCCCAGCAGGGCGGGACTATTAAGGATTGTGTTCAGCGCCGACCATGTATTTATGGAGGAGCACGTGATAGGTAAAGCCTGATAATTGACATTTAGAATAAATCAGAGGTACATTGCAAGCAAGTTCATGACTTTTAGAATATTTTTTCTGATAATGCTGATAATTATTGAGATCGTACTCGATTTCTAAATTCCTCCTGTAATTCATTAAAAACCGTTAATTTATAAATAGATCACACTGAGATGAGGCTACTACATGTAGAGTGAACTGTAAGTAAGTTAACCGCTCATTCAAAAATGTTGACTTTTTATTATAGTTCGAAAAATTAAAATTTTGCCCATATAGGCCTATAAAAACATAAAGATTTCAAAACCGTTTGGATTGAGCGATCAACGCCCCAAAATCAAAATATATCCTGATTATTATTTTTATAATTATTGAATGTGAAAGGTAATACGTAAAACTCGCTTCATTGTTCTTGCATCCATCACGCAATAGCTAGTCGTGGGTGGTACACACAATGTAGTTGTAAAATTCCTACGGAAGCTTAAAAGTGCCACCGACATTTTAAATGATAATCCCGGTAGTCGTTAGAATCTGTGTTCTTTTCCTTCTAAATGTTTTCTTTTAATGATTTTTATCAGTTTTTTAAACATATTTTATTAAAAAATCGCTGATACATTTTTTTCAATTTTGTACTATGAACCCGGGGCCAATCAAATTCCGGAAGTAAACCTCAGAAGGGGGAGGGTCTTAGACTTTCGATGATTATTCAAGGGGGATTAGCAGTGTTCTCGCTAAGGTTTTTGATCTTGCGCCAATAACACAATTATGATAAAGTTGAAGAGGTGCGTACGCCAAAATCTTTTAATGAAATAGGCCTATGAAAAGAGGTGGTCATTTATAGTGAGAACATTTATTTTACATACATATACATACATACACTGGCATTTGTAAAGCGCCTTTTAACCAAAAGGATACAAAGCGCTGATTTTCTGAAAAGAGCAGAGCCTGGAAAAGAGGGTCATTCGGTGAGAAGCTATGAGAGCGTTTGCAAAAAATGTATTTAAAAGGGTCATTCAGCATTTGCCTCGGAAAACAGCTGAAAATGGGGGTTATTCGGTGAGAGCGTTTGTGCCTTGTATTTATGAAACCAGTGAGCATGTTGAAAAAAAAGGGGGGGGGGGCATTCAGTTAGAACTTGCAAAAATTAAAAAAAAAAGTCATTCGGTGAGAGGAGGTGACAAATTGGAAGCCATAGACCGGAACCGTAGGCCCGTAGTCAACATCATGCATGCATGCGAGACATACATTGGTGCAGAGCACCAAACTATATCTTGTAACTAATTAAAGTTACTTATCTAATTTAACCAGGGGTAAATGTGGTTGAATGGTTTATACATTATGCATCAAGTTCTCACAAAACATTTTTATAATCCAATGAAATGACATGATTTCGACATGATTTCAAAAATACATTGTATATTATAGTCTTTCAAATCAACTATAAACAACACCCAAATAAATGCGCGTTTCGATTCTATTTAACTATTTCGAGGATGGAGTTGCGTATGAACGATGTGGGTGAGATGATCAAAATAAAAATCTATGCTCACTATGTTGAACGGGTAGATAGATGTGACCTCATGATTTTAAAGGCTTAAAACCAACAATTTTGTTTAAAATGTAATAAAATAAAGAATATGTCAAACATAGATATATGTCATTAAAAAAAAAAACACTTCAAAAATCCCTGAGAGATTAGTGTTTAACAGATGTGTCGATTTCATTGAAAACCACAAGATCCTTAATGAATAACATTTTGGATTTCGTTCAAAACATTTAACCTACATGGCTTTTGCCCAACTGGTAGATATTAATTTTGCCTTAGAAAAAGTAAATCGACATTAAATATATTTTTTAGCATTAGACACTTTTATTGATCATAACATTCTTTTACACAAATTGGGACATTATGGGTTTTGTGTTATTATAGTACTTTACAGGTTTAGAAATATGTGTTTTATACTGATTGCAAATTTGAAATGAAAGAAATTGTTTGTGGTGTTCCACAGGGATCAATACTAGACCCTTTACTGTTTCTGCTATATGTAAATGACATTACTTATGCTTCAAATGACCTCGACTTTATTATTGTTTGCTGATGACACCACTATTACTTACTCGCACTCGGATATCCGAAGCAATATAGATAATGAGCTCAGTGACAGCAATTAGTTTAAGGCAAATATAATGTAAATTATCAGTAAACGCCAGCAAAATTAACTACACGATTTTAGGTAAATCTCACATAACGTCAAAGGTACACGTCGTGACTCAAATGGGCTAAAAATAAAAATCTATGCTCACTATGTTGAGCATAGATTAATCCGGCTAACGTTGATTTAACCGTTATATTAGATGGTACTCTGCTGAAAAGGGTAAAATGTACACAATTCTTGGATTATTAATTGATGAGTGTCTTACCTGGAAAAAAAATATATTGATTGCATTTCAAAAACCATATCGCGTAATATTGGTGTCATGAACAAATTGAGTTTTTCTATCCCAGCCCGTATTTTACATATACTGTACGGCTCTTTAATTATGTCTTACATAAATTATGGTATACTCATATGGGGAAACACGACGTGTAAATTGTATCTCGCTAAACTAGTTAAGCTCCAAAATGGGCTATAAGGATTATTTCTGAGTGTCACTACCGAAGTCACACTGGACATTATTTGCCAACAGTAATCTCTTCACAATTAACGATTTTTATACATTGGAACTTAGAATTTGTATGTACAAATGTTCAATTGGTGAGCTTCCTGTTGCTTCTAAAGGCTCCGTCACACATCACCGTATAGAGCAAAACGTACACCTAACGTACTTTATCCCACTATTGTTCAGTTTTATGCATTGTTGTTCGTCATGTGTTTGTTACAAGTACGTTCAATACGTTATCCATACGGCCTGTCCGTTATGTATACGTTTAATTCGTTATTCATACGGTGGTGGTCCGTTTAGCACACGTTCGATATGTGAAACTTGTGTACGTTATTCGTACGTTTTGCTCTATACGGTGATGTGTGACAGAGCCTTCAGGAATACTCCCCAAAACGCTCTGATGTTCATATCAATTCAACACGACATGTCAATGACCTTAACACAACTAACAACTATATAAAAGATTTTTTTGATCATGGAGGTCGCTCTAATGACCCCATTCTTTGGAATACACATTGCATACTAAACTGTGGTTTTCTATTCATTAAAGTGTTTGAAATACCTCTACAAATTTAATTCTAAAGTTGTATTCTTTTCTTTGAGATTTATATTCATAGTTAGGATCACGCACGTTCAATACCATTGGCATTTACCATCAGATAGCACGCGATTTCTAACATTCTATAAAACAAGTCGAACAAGCGCAAACGTATCATTGTAACATTGCCCGCAAAAGAATCAGTAAGGATACCAGAGGTAAGTTAACTTTGTGATTTTTTTTTTCAAACTTGCAATTTATTTGCTTTGGGATTTATACATATTAAATGTAGCTTAATTGGAATGTAATGTGGCCTTACTTATTAACGTTGGCACACAAAAAGGTAACTTGTCACATTCATAATGATTTATGCAACATTTTTTTTATATCTTTTCAAAAATTCCATTAAATGTCATAATTTTGGTATAATTGTAAAGATAACTATCAGTTTTCAAGAAACTGACCCAGTACTCAATTTTTTCTGTCATATCCTTTCAAATATCCACTCTCTAAATGTAAACGAGTGAAAATTCCACTCCCCAAAAGAGTGAAACTCTTGTAAACCACTCAAAAAGGAGTGATTGTGTATGTTAAACAGCAAATTTCCACTCATAAAGAGTAAAAATCGCTCCAATAAGAGTGAATTTCCACACAATCGAGGACAGCTCAAAAAAGAATTGTCCTGCGTTTAATTCCTCAAACGAGTAAAAATACTTTCTTTTAAGAGTGATTTTCACTCTTTATGAATGAAATGTGCTGTTTAACATATAAAACCACTCCTTTCTGATTGGTTTACAAGAGTTTCACTCTTGGGGGGGGGGGGTGATATTTTCACTCGTTTACATTTAGAGAGCAATAAAATTTCATAATTTTTAATATGATTACAAAGGCAATGAATTGCCAAAACCAGTTGGAATTAAATCCACCAAATTAAGCGGGCAATTAACGCTATAATTAGTTAAAGTTACTTGGTTAATTTAGCCCGGGGTAAATGGATGTGGTCGGGAATCATGGTATATACATTGTGCATCAAGTTCTGCCCAAACCTTTTGACAATCCAATGAAATGTCATGATTTTTATTTTTGGTATGATTTTAAAAATACTGGCTGTATCAAAATTATTTGTACCCAAATGTAATTTATTCAAAGTTGTTGTTATTAGTGAGCAGTAGAATACCTCAGCTTTATTATTTGAAAGTTTGAAGGCAATAGAACATACATTTACATGATGCATATTTGTAGAATCAATACCAGGTACAAAAGTTTGATAAGACTAATATTCATAGGGACAGGGGAATGACCCCTGAGGCTAGGATTAACAATCCCTCGGACAATAATTTCACGGGTACCGACAATATAGAAAGATGATTGGTGACATTTCGTTTAAAGGCATGGAATTTAATGTAAAACGGACATCTGTTTTTATAAATCGGCAAAGACTGTACAGTCATACCTTTTTATTAATTCATTAGCATTTTGGGTTTATATAAGAAATGACGCACTCGGGCAATTCGGAATGTTATGTCTGTACTTGCCTTTTTATGGACATTTTTTCTGTATTTATTTAAAAAAATATTGTTTCCTACTCTCTCATACTATTTGTTTTACCCGGCTTCATTGTTACTGTCACGTCGACGTAAATCTCAAATAGTCTTAAATGAAATCATGCCAAGATTTTTTTATCTTTGATTTAATCATTGAATCCGTAAGTTTTCGGTGTATAATACAGCATACATGAGTGATATGGTATTGTTGTTAAATACCTGGCCCAGTTCTCGATTATCTTGATTGAAACGTATTCTAGACTTGTCAACAAAGATTAAAGAGGTTAAGCTTAGTTTACAGAAAACAAAAACAAATACTCAAAAACCAAAATGTTTTCAAAAGGTTCGGGCAAAGGGTTAAGTATTGTAGTGAATTTCAACGGAAACTTTAAGCAACAAAATAGCTTTCATGCTGCATATTTTCCAAGTTCTATAATTGTAATCAGTAAATTTCGTGGTGCTTCCAAAATAATTTTACTCGTTTAAATATTAAACACATCTCGGAAAGTTTTTTTTAACATTCACTTTAAAGAAAATAACAAGATTTTTTTCATAGCAGCCGTTCATTGTAATATCACAATTTGCTAAATTACATACAAATGTTAAATAGACGGAATAAAAAATGAAAGAGAGAAAAAACAAACAAACACAAATCATTATCAAAAGTTTTAATTGGATACCCCTTTTCATATTTTTAATTTTATCAGACACAAAGCCTATGCAAAATGAAACATTTTATCCTGTTGACACTCTGCTCTATGTTGCTGACCACTACTCTGGCGTTCCCTCATTGGAACGACTTCAATGAATTCGAAGATCTAGAAGAAGAAGAAGATGTGGAATTAATGGAAACTTTGCTTGATGCGGTGGCAAGGAGTGTAAAGGGCCAAGATTGCACCATCGATCCAAATAAGCCATTACCAAAGAAATTTGGACGTAAGTTTATAAATAAAAATACTAGATTTTTAAAATTAATAGTGCGAACTATCTTCCGAGTACTGGTTATGTGCCTTTCGGGGGGGGGGGGGAGATATCAACGAGAATATTTAAGACCCTATTCAATTTGTTTTCATAACAAATTCAAATTGTAGGGGACGATGGGGTAAGTTGCTCCCCTTTTTGTTCAAACACTA
>JXSR01S073913.1:9384-22290 GCA_000969725.1 Ophiothrix spiculata | reverse complement strand
GATTTAATCATCCGTTGCTGAGTTACAGAGCATAAAATATTTCAGAAAACGAAGGGTTGACATGGCCCTTAAGACCCGTAGTGGACGCATCAGTAAACCTAATCCCAAATACAGCAGCGATCAATTTGTGAAATCTTGAACTTAAATTTTTGTTTTAGCTGCTGACGCGTTTTATATTATAGCGTTCAACTTGTTAACCTAGCTTTAGAGAGTTTAGATTAAAAAAAAAACAAGACTGATGCAGAATGACAAAAGCAATTCATACTTTTACATTTACTGAACTCTTTGAGAAATAGACTCTTGAATATGGACTAGTAAAATTAACACTTTGAAAACAAAGTACTCTGATATGTGCTAATTATACATCCCAGTTTAAAGTGCCAATTTTATATGTTCAGAAACATCTGCCACATGTTTATGTGACGCTCAAAATTAACAAAACATTTTGTTGGCACGTTACAAATTTTCATGTTAGAAAACTTCCAGGATATCATATCTTGAGAAGGGGGATGTAGAATACTAATATAACTTTGTGATATCGCCTATGCCTAAATGGGTATCCCAGCATCCCAGCATGCATCAGGGTATAAACAAACATGGCCTCCTATGATAACAGATACATTAGTAAGTGATCGTATTAAATCTTATTGCATCTAAGCTATCGTCTCCGCTTGACATCCTTCAGTAACCACCCCCACCCCACCCCCATCCCCCTTAGGTGGACGAGTGTTAAAACATGTAATGAATATTTTACAATATTACATTTTGATGTGTATAATCATTAGTCAAGTCTGTGGTGGCCATTTTGGAGAATAAAAGCTGCGATCAGGTTGCGGCCGGCCGCACTAAGTTATAGCCAATGGTACTACAACGCCTAGAGATGTTCGTAAGTCTAATAATGTCTTGAAACCACAATCAAAACATACATGTACAATAACGCCCCAGATAAGCGAAATAGATGGGTCATTGGTGTTTTAACATTTGAGATAGCGCCGCCTATCACCAGGTGATAACAAAAGGTTGCATCTTCTACAGACTTTCCCTCGTGGTGTTTTACAAGCTGTGAAGAAATAATAACATTTTGATTTTAGTGACATCTTTTACCATGATTAGTGATTTGCAAAATCACTAATCATGCACGCTTTTTGCACAATTATTTTAAAGATATTGAGGTATTATTCAATGTATGAAACTTGATTTATTTTGTAAGATTCGATATGTTAGGGTTGGAATTAGAATGGCATAGGGCGCAACTCCCATTGCTAGTGATTTGGTAAGATTATGTCTCATTCTGATACCATAAACTGTTTAACCCTTATCTAAGACTCCGTCGTGGGGTATGTATATCATGCAAGTACAGTGTAAATCAAATCAAATCAAATCAAATCAAACCAGACTATTGTGCCGTCATAAAGTATTAAAAATGTCAACGGTTCAAATTTTTCCATCATAGCATGAAGTAATTTTTCAGAAATCTCCAAACCCAATTTGGCAGCCTACTCCCAGAGAGTAACAGATATGACACTAAGCTCAAAACATGGTCCAATAGCTGCGTAACGTGTAACGTAATATATGGACAAAAACGAGGTAGCATTTTAAAGAATGCTGCAAAGCTTGAACCCTATTAAGCGTAAAACACATCAAGGACGATGTCAGGATTTATCGATATTTGAGTAGGATCATTCATAATGCGGTCTTGTTTTTGTCCACATATTACGTTAATTGGAGCCACTGATCACGTGATCAGCCAAGAAACGTTAACCAGCGACTATTGAGAAATAGTAATCAAATGAGCTATGAAGTATATGGGGATAAAGTGTCTGGGACCTGCTACTCCCGACGACATACATATACCCAAAGTATCGTTTGTGACCGAAAAATTGAAAAAAAAAAAAAAACACAGAACCTAGCATAAACATTATATCAACGAGTTTGTTGTGGATAATGGTGCTCACTGGTAGGATCAAGACATGCAGGTGTTTATAGATTAAAACAATTGCCAAAATACTGAATAAAGTTCATGTAACGTGTGTGACAGCGCACGGAAATGGGTTTTTTGCTCCAAATGACTTCAAAGTAAACAATTTCTGACATGTTAGCGAATTTTTAATTGCGCTTTTTACAGATGATGGGTAACATAATTACAAATAGTTCATGAAAGTGGTAGGAAATTCTATCGTCAGGATTTCTTTTAATGCAATGTTTTGTTTGGTAACGTCTGGTAACGTTTGTGACATTTTGGTGTACTTTTTTGGTAATGTTTGTGACAAAAAAATCAAAATTTCTGATTACAAAATGCTTTTCACGTACCGAGTAACAAACGTATGACTGAAAAAAATGCTCATATGGTCGAATAAAAAAGCTGATTTTTTGCTTGAAATAAAAAAGGTTTAGTTTTCATTGGAATGAGCCTTAAATGATTTCTATCAAAATGACCGACACGGATGCCAATTAAAGAGATGACCTTAATTCGTTCGGTCACTTACTTGTGCGTTTTGTGGGGAGAAGGTAGTTGCAACACCCTACCCCTCCCGGTAGACGTAGATTAGAAATAATCTGCAATCAGTAAAATACAGTATATTACTGGCTAGTTGAAAGCCCGTATACTGAACCGTTAATCATTTTAACCTGCATCTAAACAGGCGAGTGAAATATCGTATTTTTACCTATTTTTGTCGGTAAGTTACAAGTGTAAATCAAATCAAATCAAATCAAACCAAACCAGACTATTGTGCCGTCATAAAGTATTTACGGTTCAAATTTCTCCATCATAACATGAAATAATTTTTCAGAAGTGTGCTCTAAACCCAATTCTGCAACCTACTCCCGACGACATACATGTACCCTTAAGTGATTTCTATCAAAATGACTGACACGGATGCCAATTAATGAGATGGCCTAAATTCTTTCGGTCACTTACTTATGCGTTTTGTGGGGAAGAGGGGGTTACAACACCCTACCCCTCCCCGGTAGACGAAGGTTAGAAATAATCTGCAATACATGAACTTATCAGCAAAGATCAGTAAAAAATAGTATCTTACTGGCTATTTGAAAGCCAGTACTTGTATCGGAATACGAACAAAGTATACTAATCTCTTCCTTTACACAACTGATTCTAGCGATCTGAATATATACAAGAATGTACCGTTTGAACATAGGATAACCATTATTTATGACCGAACTCAATTTATTAAGAGTAACGTTAAATTACAGAGGTTATAACAGTATTGGGTCCAACTGACCGTTATGTTACACTTCTGACAATAAGAACAGGCACACTTATAACTAAAACAAAACAAAACTTACGTCCAATTCCTTTTAATATCCCTGTCTTGCTGTTCCTCTTCACATCCACATCAGAGGCATTCTCCACCATTGTCATACCTTCATGTACTGTTTTCAAATGAAGTTCTTCATATTCAGCCACAATTGTCTTAACCACGAGTGTGAGGAGAACAAAGAAAATCAACATCCTCATAGTTGGATCTGTGCAATTATCTAAGAAATAAAATAGTGCACTTATTTCTAATGATTATGCTATATAAAGATGCAATGGATAACATACGATGGTGAAATAGATAACTGCACTTGGTAATGGGTGTATACCATCGAGAGCAAAGCAAAACGTATCGCCTGCTTAATTTTGAAAGAAATTTAACTCCCGGGTCTGCTTTGGTCGACATATAATTATGATTGAGTCTCTGTAGATTCACTTTTTATTTGAAGCGTGTGTTGGAAGAAGTACTTTACTGTCAAGAAATAGTTTTATAACATGAAAATGTTCTATTTTCAGCCGCCCTTGACATGTGTGTGTAGTAAACAATAACGTCAAATGCATGAAATAAAGTGTTTTGAAGACTGATAAATGAATGTTATATTAAAAATATTTGTAAAGATTTTAAAACATGACGATATTTGATAATCTTCCCAAAATCTTCTTAGAACTAAATGTTGGCAGTTGAGTGCTTGTTTCACTGCACTCTTTATCAAATTTCGTATTGGTGTGTGTAATTTGCACATTGTGACAATTTCAAATAATGATCATGGAAGGAAATTTGAGACAAACCAGTCAAGTTGTAGTTACCCTCTTAACGACCTCATTATGTGAATTCTAAAATCCAAGTCTCGCCAAACGATAAAAAATGGTCGCGAGATTTTGGTTTTTTTAAACGTGACCTGCTGAAAAGACTTACATTGAACGAATTATCTGAAAACGAAGAAAACAAATGGAAATTGGGAACGGGGTATAAAATTTAGAGGTTTTCCAATACAACGTATGTAAATTTTATTGTTGTTGATAAAAATGAAGCATTATAAGTAATACTATTATATGGTATTTTCTATGGAAATCAACGATTTCGAAACTTTTTAAGCAAACGAATTTCAACCCTATGTCAATTTTGTTTTAGAAGATATAAAAACGTTGTCAGTTGGATCGATTCTGCTAATAAAAATATGAAAACTCAGATTGATAAGATTTAAAAAAATGTAAAGTGAAAAAATAACAAGAGGAAAAATCCGATTGCGATAACTAGGCATCAAAATGTCGATAACAACTACCTTTTGTCAGCAACGTGCATGGATCTTATGTCAGAGTTAGTGGTTTGAATGGCCTCGCTGCGTTGAAATACACTGAAAACCTAAACTGGTCAGTGTGACTAACTTAAAGCTAGTCCAAATGGTACCCATCTAGACTAGCTTTAAGTTAGTCAGTATTGCTGGACTAACAAGGATGACTAGTTTTAAGTTAGTCTGTTGACCAGTTTGACGTTAGTCCAGCAAGCTGGACTAGTTTAGGGTAGTCGCTTGACTAGTTATTGACTAGTTTTGCGTTAGTCCAGATGGTACCCATTTTGACTAACTTAACGTTAGTCAAGCAGACTTGACTAACGATAAGTTAGTCAAGCGGGACTAGGCAACGTTAGTCAGGCAAGCTAGTCGAGCACGCCAGTGCACATGTACGATAACAAGCTTTTAAGCTTAATCCACGATGTATAGCTAATCCGTCAATAATGTTGAGAGAGGTTTAAGAGTGACATATGAGTACCACCAAAATAGTCCATGAGCTGCATATAATCAAATGTTATAATTCACGATACATCAGGACATAATGGTGATATTTATGAGGTCAAACGACGGCACGATGTTTTACATGTCTGTGCTGTCCACCATGTTGCCATCAATGACTCCACCTGACCGTGCTCAGCCTGACTAACTTAAGCTAGTCAAGCCAGCTTGACCAACTTGAAGTTGGTCAAGCTCTTTTATACTGTCAAGCTAGTCAAGCTCTCAGTCTGGCAAACTCGTCAAGCAAGGTTTTGCACTTTAGTCAAGTGGGCTTGACTAGTCACAAGCTAGTCAAGTTTACAAGCTAGTCAAGCCTGGCTTGACCAACGTCAAACTAGTCAGGCAAGCTGGACTAACCTGCCTGACTAGTTTAAAGTTAGTCAAGCAGCTGCTTGACTAGTTAAAGTTTACAGTGTATTTGCATTTCATGTGAAATGTAATGAACGAGACATGGTTTTCCAGACTGAAAAGTAACCTTTTTGGTTCTTTTATATAAATTATGTCAAAAATTCTAGAAATTAATTCGTGTCAATTAATTATTGACACATCCCTACAGTGTTAACATTGCAACATTCAAAGTTGGGTTTTATACGTTGCATTCTCCAGTCCGAAAATTAAACAGGGTTCACTTGTCCAAAACACAATTAATTACGTTGATTATCACACCCAACTTTATTTCTTTTCATTATGTGACTAGTGAACCTTATTTTATTTTCGGATTGGCAAATCTTATTTCCATTTCGAACTGGTGAACCTTTTTTTTCATTTCGGACTAGCAGATCTTATTTCATTTTCTGACCAGTGAACCTTAGGACTAGTGAACCTTAGGACTAGCGGGATGTTACCGTTCAGAGTTCATTATCGGATAGATTATTCGTTGCAACAATTATTATCCTCGTGTTTAAATTATTTACACTTATCCACTAGTGCAGTTTGGATAAGAGACTTTATGTTGAAAAATCGATATTGTATGAATACAGTACTTTCTTACAGATTGTTTTCTTTCTTGAAATAGTCGTTATTACATCGATATAGATGAATCTGATTGAATAAAGAAAACGTTTTGCACGAAAATGGCAATTTACGTAAAATTCTATACAAAGAAAAACTCTTAAATAAGTATGTTAGCTGTCATAATGCACCATTTATGAAGTCAGAAGTGTTGCTTCACAAATAAATATTGAATGCGTTCTGGTCTCATGTAATACTTGACACAAATTGCATCAATAGTATATGCATTATACATGTAAGCCCTTACCAATGCCTTCTTTACCTTCACTACTGTCTTTCTTCCATATACATTTCCATTAATAAAAGTTCTCCGAAAATTTAGTTTTCAAATATATCCGTCACAATTATATTTGGAGAAAGACTTGTGTGCACGAAAAATTATGACATAGATACTGGAAACATGCAATAAATGTCCTTACCTTCTTTAGCCTATACAGTGTTTCTTAACTTCTGCAATGATGTTTTTGCTGTTGAAACTTATGACAAAATGAGGCATACGCCTTTAAGTATGCAACAAGGTTACAATACTACATTTCAATGAAAAATACCGACCAGATGACAAGTCTTTATTAAAATTTACAGCAAGGGCGGCAGGATGTAAGTTATTTTGCAAAAACAGTGGCTTAATTGTAGTATAAGGTCACGGTTTAATTAATCATCTGGCATTATCTCTTGGAGCTAATGGGGACTCTTCTCGTTACTTTTACAAACGTTAACCCATTCACACAATTGAAAACAAATGCGTTGGAACTGAACCAAACATAGACCTTCTAAGTCTATAGTCTAAACATAAAACCCTAATAATGTTTTACAATTGAATACGCCGGAATAAGAAAACCACAACTCCAATAGCCCCCTTAGAACTGTTATGTTATGTAAAATATAAATGCATATAAATCTCTGAAAAGCATTTCAATGACTTTATCCAAATCATAGTGTCACATTTGACCTTGTAGTTGACTATGTTAGACATTGTTAGATAATTTTCCTAGCATATAATTAACAGAAGGGAGCTATTTGAGTTGGGATGTTCTTATTCTGGCGTATTCAAATACAAATTTCATTACATTTTATTTCATCAAACAGTACATACAAATGTGTACACTCTGTGATAGTTTCACAATTAGAAATATTAATAATTAAAACAAAATAAAAACATAAATATTTTTAAAGAAAAAGCAGTAAGATCAGGGGTGTGAGAGTCTTGGTTATAAAAAAAGGTCAAAACCGACCAAGATTAATATCAAAAACTGAATGATTTTTTGGGTTTTTGCAAGTATAAGAATCTCACCGCCCGGTAAAATGTATGTTAACTTTTAACAAAATCACTGGAGTGAATTCACATTAAGCAACAGTAATGGCAAATCTAGAAAAATATACAAGCACATAGCAGACTTTAGAAAATAAATAGGAATGAAATTTACAATGGAAATATTTCATTTGTATGAAAATATTTTCTTATTATGTGATACGATTTACACAAATAATACAGATTCGAGAGTTGCCAATAAACAATCATCAAAATGCAAATAAAAATAGAAAGGTACAGCTGGACACGAGAAATTCATTGCTGCTATTTTCGCTAGTCCGAAAGCGTATTTTCCTATACCTGATTAAATTAGCAAATTTATCAGTAGCCCATATCTTTTTTTAATAAAAAAAAAAAAAAGAATGAAAAAAAAATGGGAGAACTGTATCATAGAGAGTGACAAGTCAAAGAAAATAATTGAAATAAAAAGAAAAGAAAAGAAGAAAAAATGTAATTAAGTGGCAAAGCAGTCACAAGGTATAAGTTGAAGCATTCCGGGAAAGAACAGATAGTCAAGTGATAATATATCCAACTTAAAACGGTTTGCTATTGATTAATTCTCTAAAACAAGCGGTTCCCTTGGGCTTTTTACCCCATGAAAACTCACGGTAAAAGATAGGAATCAGAAGTGGGCGGAGCTTGAAAGTCAACTTCTTGAATCGATATCGTGACGTCAAAATGTAAACATTTCTATAGCTGGGCTGCTTTCAAGAGACTTTCGTCACACGTGATGATTCCTTATAGTAGAAAGGAGTACATTTAGCAGTGAGCACCCGAAAAATATCGCGATATCAGGTGTTTGTTTGGCTTGTGGGAAATATGGACACCCTGGACAGTTTATGATTACTATGATGATCCTTTGACTGTAGTCGAACAATTCATTCTATGTATGTTGTAACAGTCATATATAGGCCTACAATTGGTTGCTAACAATGTGTATTTGCAAGTTCAGCCCATAGGAATGTTATGGTCTAATTGGAGTAATGAACTTTAACTACTTTGTGCCCTCTGTCCACACCTATTTCACTTGCATTGACCGTGTACAACTGAACACAGCGCCAACAGCGGAACAGGTTCGCTTCATTGATTGGTCAATATCCAGTCGAAATGTAAGTGATCAAACTGGACCCCCTAGCTGACGAGAGATACTATACGCCGCGAAAGTAGTGACGTCATAATTTATGTAAATCACCAAACACGTGCGTTTTGGACCCAAACAAATGATCATGTCCACTAATCATACGTATTAACACCATAGGCACACGTAAACATACAATTCAGACTGATTTTTCTCGGTTGGAAGACGAAAATAACGGCAGGGGTCCCGTCCTGGCTTGTAATCACAACCTTCAGCATAATAGGCCGGCATGTTTTACCTTATTTTTGTTTTAGACGAAAGTTATGGTATAAAATCGGAGTCGGACTTTTTTCCCCATAGACTTAACGTGTGGCAAAAATGGTCACACCGTTTGTTTGGGTCCAAAATGCACGTGTTGGGTGATAAACATAAATTATGACGTCACTACTTCCCCGGCGTATAGAAATCCTATTCAATGTTATCAAGATTAATCAATTATCAATATTTCGACTATCTTCGTTCCGCTCTGCTAACACTCCCAAAACAGAACTCGAAATTAGAAAACTAAGGAGTCTGAATATATTACCTTGTCTACAACGACAATGTTGGCGCTGTGAATATTTGCCTGATGAGCACAATGTGTGTCAGGCATAGGTTGAGGTTCTATGGTCCAGTGTTAAATGCCAAAATTGTTTTGATTCTCCGCTACAATTGGTGACTTTTGTGAGAATTGAGGTAGGCCTATATTGATACCTGTGTAACTGTTTTAAAAATATAACTTTCACAGAAAACTGAATATTTTGGAGAGAGTACAGGACAACAGAGACTTGAAGCAAGTCTACTAAGCCAAAGAATTATACATTAGGCTCATTCCAGTGAAAACTAAACCTCTTTTGATTTCAAGCAAAAAATCAGCTTTTTTATTCGACCACATAAACATTTTTTTCAGTCATACATTTGTTTTTTCCAAGTATTTTCCAATCAGAAATTACAAAGTTTGTATATTTGTGCATAAATGAGCACATGTTTTGTTTCAAAAATGTCACAAACGTTACCAAACGCTACAACACAAAACAATGCATTAAAATAAATCCTTGCGATATAATGTTCTGTAACTTTTATGAAATATTTGTAAATATGTTTCCCATAATCGGTGTAAGGCGCAATAAAAAAATCGTTGCCACTTCAGAGAAATTGAACTTTGAAGTGATTAGGAGCAAAAAACCATTTCCGTGCGCGGTCACAAACGTTACCAAACGTTACATGGACTTTACTCCGGATTTTGGCAATTGATTTAATTTTCTAACATCTACATGTCTTGACCCCGCCAGTGAGCACCATTATCAACAACAAATCCGTTGATATAATGTTTATGCTAGGTTCTGTGGCCATTTAAAAGTGAAATTTTCCATTTTTTCGGTCACAAACGTTACTTTGGAATGAGCCATTATGTTTTTTAAAACATAAGCCAAATGACCTTCAAGCAAACCCAAAACAATAGCTAGCTTAAGAAGGTGCTAGCGAAAACGCAGAATACATCTATCGACAGGGCCGTACGAAGCGGGGGCAGGGGGGGGGGGGGCGCCCCCCCCCTCCCTCTCTGGCTCGAAATATCGGGATGCTGGCGGTACAAATATCAAAATATCGGGACGATATTTTGCTACTTTACCTGTCCCGATATTACTGTCCCGCAAATTTTTAGTCAAAATAAGCCAATTTTAACACAAATATCAAGGTTTTATATTGATTTTGGTTGAAAATAGCAACATTTCGGGACGGTTAATGTATTTGCCCCCCTTGGCTTACATGCCTTCGTACGGCCCTGGCTATCGATATTTTTTTATTTTTACAAATAAAAAAAAAATCCGATTATGATAGCGTTCATGCTAAAAACGCGATTAAATTTCCTCTCGTATTTTCAGCATTATCCAGGGGGATAGCTCTCACCATAACTGGCTGAGTACGCACGCTCATCCATAAAAAGTGTCTTGTAGTAATAGGGTCTTATCCTTTATCACATTCGGTGGCGTCAGTGTATTTTCAAACCAAGGTCAATAATCCCAAATTCCCAACATGATCAGACTTAGGGATAAAAATCCAAGATAATTGGTCATTTTATCTTCTACTATCATTTTCTTCTTTTGGTCATCTTTTTTGAGGTGAGGCCCATTTGCGTTTCATCTCACTCACTTCATCCACATCGTACTCCTTCCTGGTCATCGTTGATTAGAGTTGATAAATACCTTTATTTGGCTAATATTTTTGATTGATTTTATAGACTAAAACATTATCTTCAAAATCATACCAAAATTATGACATATCATACGATTATTGAAAAGTTGTGACGAAATTTGATGCACAATGTACATATCTCATCCACACCAACCACATTTATGCCTTTTTCATCTCTGGCCAAATTAGCTCATTGACTTTTAACTTGTTAAAAGCGTTAATTATCAACTTTATTCGGGTTAATTCCAACTTGTTTCTGATAAACAATAACTAGCCTTTAAAATCATATAAGATTGGTGACACTTCAATGGATTTTCAAAGAGATATGACGGAACAATTATTCATGCACAATTTTCATGATGCCTCAACCTCACCCTCAACCTCACCCGAATCCACCCCTGGCTAGGTAGCTTTAACGGGTCATTAAGCTTGATTAATCACTTCATTTGAATTTTTTTCTTAATTTCTTGAAAGTCAAATAATTAAGGGGTGGATTTGGCTTTTCAAAATACGACATTAGGGTCCTTTTTAGAGAACCGTGACAGGGCTTGGTAGCCACTTTAATGTGTGTTGATCTCCCCTCTATTGGGCGAGTTTTCCTGTCTGTTGGTCAAGTTTTTCCCTCTATATATCGAGATCTCCCCTCTATTGGTCGAGTTTTCCAGTCTATAGGTCGAGTTTTCCCCTCTATATATCGAGATCTCCCCTCTATTGGTCGAGTTTTCCAGTCTATAGGTCGAGTTTTCCCTCACTGCATGTCGAGTTCTACTACCTACATGGTGAGAAATATAAATACCTTTTTGACAGTCTTAACCACATAATTCAGAGGTGTACAACGATAAAGTGAAAATATATACGCCGGCGTATAATTTGACGTATGATATTCTCTATAACATTGTGTATGAATGATATTGACATGTGAGCCATCCAATAAAGTTTTGAGAGGGAAGGTCACAACATTTTAGTGACCTGGGGTCACTAGATGGCCACCCACACCGGCGTAATGGTGTCGAGGGGATGACTCAGGGATTAGAAAGTTTTGAAGAACACAAATCAATCGATTGTGTGCATGGGTTTTTCTACTTGATGCCTCTTGTCTGAGGGTGATCTCCCGGGGGCACTCACTTTATTTATTGACGGGGTGTGGAAATTGAAAAACTTAAATAATCTTGAAATGAGCATCTCCGAGAGCAGAAGAGTAGGGGGTCTTTAGTGCGGCATATACCAAAACCTTCCGTCAATGTAAGTGATCCCCCCGGGCTGTCGGCACAAAAGAATTGGGATCAAGAAAAGGTAGTACAAAAAATAGAAAAGAAGAGCAAAGGAAATCTTAATCCTGCAGTGTTCCTCAAGCATCCATGCGAGGCGTGCCATATTAATCCGCCCACTGACCTCGATGTTAAGGCGGTGTCACACATCAACGTACCGTACGAATAACGTACTAATAACGAACTTGTTTGGTAATCGATATTACATGTATTTCAATGACAAATCCAGTGTACGTTATTAGTACGTTATTGGTACGTTTTGTGATGTGTGACACCGCCTTAAATGTTAAAATGGAAATCAAACCAAATATTCTGTTTATAGCTTGTTCACAATAAATCGTACGAACAGCTTACGAACAGAGTTTAGTCCATCTAATAGGACCACGCTACGCCCTCGCTGCTCGCTTTACTCACAGCTCGTGGTCCTTTTTAAACGGACTAAAACACTGCTCGTAAGCTGTTCGAACGATTATTGTGACCAAGCTATTTGTTCACATATAGGACCTAATGTTTGTAAATACTAAATCCGTTAAAGTTGGGTGATCAACTCCATTGTATATTTTAATTTTGATATTTTTGTTGAGAACGATGTTTTCTCTCACATTACGTTACTGACGATTCTGGCGGATTGACACGTGACATATAGCTAGGCGTAACAGGGTATCTCCGTCTTCTATTGTGCCTATGGGAGACGTAACACAGCGCCACAGACGTTCTGGTTCTACTTTAATAAATGTAATTTGTTGACAGTGTTATAATCATGATACCAGATGTTCAAAATGTTTTCATCACTCACTAATTACTTTGTGATTTTTAATTACATTCAGCGAGAAAAGATTTATTAAGTCTCATGTCAAAAATTGCGTTGATAAAACGAGATGACAGGTCATTTAAAAAGATTCATTGAACAGTACAGTAAAGTGATTGATGCCAAGTGTAAG
>JXSR01S073911.1:81683-99909 GCA_000969725.1 Ophiothrix spiculata | reverse complement strand
AAAAGTACCAAAATATGGAATTTTTGGCTAAAAAGGTCAATGACCTTTAAAGGTCACCAGAGGTCAAATTATTTTTGGGTCTGGTTCTAAAAATGATCCTTGGGGTATGTACTAGGTGTATGCAAAGTTTCATGCTTTTATCAAAAAGTGCACAATAGGTCCTGCATGGGGGTCTTAACGGGTATACTAAGATGTCCACTACATACAGAACAATTTCCAATGTATTTCATGGCTTCGTTTACGGATTACAAGTGAATTAAAATGAAATATACAAAAAACTTTAGGACTACTGGAGGCGGACATTTAATCTTCAGTGCTTTTAAAAATTTGACTTACTAAAATTTTTCTGCAAGTTATAGAATAAAATGTAAAGATGAAATTTTGTATTCATGGGTGAAAGTTTCATATCCAGATGTGTTTTACGCTGACCAAGATAATCAATTTAGATGAAGATAGAGGGTGGGTTGGCAACTTCTAGTATAAAGGGTGTTTTCAAAAAAAGGTGGGTTAAAAATTACAAGTAGAAATCGGATTTCCGCGATGCGTAAAATATGTCCCCGCCAAATGTGGAGATCAGTAGTGCACATTGAGCTGTGTGTGACCTTTTACTATTTTCAGCATCAACAGTCGCCCCTGCCCTCCAAGTTTCGTCTGGACACACCAATGTTCACCCCATTTGAACTCTGACCTTGAATGACCCCTGATGACCTTGAAGTGACCTCGAAAATTGTTGGCATCAACAATCGACCCCGCCCTCCAAGTTTCATGTTCGGGCAACAAGGTTTACACCATTGACCTTTAACCACCCCTGATGACCCCCAATGACCTTTGATCCACTAACCAATACAAACTTGGTCTTAAGACGATCAAGGGTCACCCATCCACCAAGTTTCAGGAACGTGCGACCCTTGGTCTCTGATAAAATGTAGGTTAACATTTGGGTTAACATTTTCATCACAGATACATAGATACTCTTTTGACTTATTGAAATAATATGCATTATGTGATTGTCTCACCTATTTCTGATACCAGGGGGTAATTCTTTCTTGCCTACATCTGTTGCAGGGTTCTTACCTATTTCTGATACCAGGGGGTAACTCTTTCTTGCCTACATCTGTTGCAGGGTTCATACAAGCAAACAATCTGAAATCTTTGTGCCTGATGATTGGTTGGCTATCACTGTATTACAAAGAAAAAACAAATCATTATTTACAGTCATCGTTATACCATATGCTAAGTCCACTTTTCTCTCAAACTTAATCTTACATAAATTAAGTGTATAACCAGAGTAAGTGTAAACATTGCGGCCCTGGTTTGGTTAAACTATCTAACTTAATTTTCGCCAATTTTCCATTAACAGATTTTCTTTAATAATTTGGGGGTGTTCTGTCCATTGATGGTAACAAAAAATATCCACAAGCTTTTGTTTTCAAGATAATTTTTTCTATCTAAAGCATCCGTCTTTATCTTGGTAAAACTATCTATCTTTAAGATAGACTATCCCTACTCCCCTTTTGATTTGGTAAAATTGTCTATCTTCAAGATAGAACATTGTCCCTCCTCTTTCATTATGGTAAAACTATCCATCTTTTTTAGTACATTCATCTCAATATATTCCACATGGGAAAATAGGCAAACGTAAAATACATTGAATTTCATCATGAAGCAAATATAAAGGAAATTAAGGCTATGGCAAATAAGAAAATAAACAAAACATTTTAGCACAATTTTATCAAATTAGATACATAGCTATGACTTAAATCAATGAAGACAATACCAGTACAGATTTGACTGAAGTTAGATAGTTTTACCAAATCAGAGTCAACAAAGGAAAATAATAAGTTCATTGGGTAAAACTCTCTAATTCAACAAAATTGTCTGTGAAGTTTCTATTAGTTGATGAAAATTGTCAATTTTTGAAAATGTTTTGCCAAAATACATTCTTATTACATTGAAATGGCTGAAAACATTTAAAAGCATAAAATTCACTAATGTCATATCTTTGAATTTCAAGTGTGATTTCCTCAAATCGCTGTATTTCAAGTTAGATAGTTTTACCAAATCATGGCCGATTGATTTAGGTATTCAAACACGCTACAGAGTTGTTCATCACAAATCAACAACCATGCATCCATGCGTCCACATATTTTTATTGTTTGAGGGTGGCTTTAGACACACAAGCATGAAAAAAATACAGATGCAGAGTTGTTGAACTGCGATGAAAAACTCTGTAGCATGTTTGAATACCTTTCAACAGCAAAAATCTTCCTTCTTGCATTGTACTGTGAAAACGCACCTCTGTGTCCGCTGTGCCGTGTGTGACACGCTTATCAATTGTGGATTCATCACAAATCAACAACATCGTGCTGCCATATAAGAAGATACGGTGAGTTGTTGAACCGATTATGATCATTTTTTTCAACTATATGTACTCTGTATCAATACAATACAATACAATACAATGCAGGCATTTATATAGCGCTCTTACATGAAAACACAGGTATCACAGCGCTTTACAAGAATAAAATGAAACAAAACAAGACCAATAAATCAAATATCAAATAAATATGTCTTTAAAAGAGATCTGAAGGTTGCCAGTGATTGTGCATGACGGATATGGTGAGGAAGATTATTCCAGAGGAATGGACCAGCAGCAGAGAAGCCTTTATCACCAGTGAGAGTATGTGTGCGAGGCGTAATGAGGAGTCTTGTATCCTGGGCAGAACGTAAACCGCTTCGGGTTGGTGTGTACAGTTGAATGAGTTCAAAAAACACTTAAATATGATAGTTAACAGTTTGAATTGGATGCGGCTGTGAATCGGTAACCAGTGAAGCTCTTGAAGCAGATGGGTTGCATGATCATACTTTTTAGCCCGATAGATAAGTATCATACATAGTCATTGGATTTAATGACTCTATTAAATTTCACAGAAGTTGCACCTCATTTAGTCTGTGTTTGCATACTTCTGCTTATTGTTGCAACGCAGATCCAACCAACTTGATCATTACAGGGATATCACAAAACTTACATAATAATTATGGGGGTTACTGGTTTTGATCATATGTTTTCCAGCATTTTGTGTTACAGCCACAGCCATAGATTAAGAAAGTGCAGACAGGAAACAGGACCTTTTGTAATCTAATAATTTGACTAAGGCTTGGCTTCCAAAGACATTCACATTCGTTCACGATATTCGCTCTGATATATTCTCTAAAATAGAGGTAAAATATTGTTTGCAATGCTTGAATATTGGTTAAATCAATGTTAGCATAATTCAAATCGATGGTAACATCGGTTTAACCAATAATCAAATATTGTAAGTGTCATTACCTCTCCATTTGACCAAATAAATCAAGCGAATATTGTGAGCGAATGTCTCTCGAGTAAATGAATGTGTTTGGATGTGAGACCTAAGTTTAGGAGATTGCACCATACCTGAAATGCTGCTGTGCAAGCTTGTTGTGATTCAACTCTGCCATCTGATGGCGCATTTCAAATACTGAGTGCAACGCAATACGCATCTATATTTTTTTACCAAAGTATGCATGCGCAAGCAATCATCACTAGACTGGCAAGTAGCAATTCTAAGTCAATGTATCCTTCTGTTACCAGAGTACAACACTTCTACTGCAAGGCAATTATAAAGTTACAACACTGCCGTCTGCATGCTGCGCTAAACATGATAAAGCAACTAGTGAAACCAAGACCAAATTTGAGTCATCATGGCTAATCATTCCATTCAAATGATGCATCTGCATCAAGGTATATTTAAGCCTGTTTTCAAGGCATTTTGGTCCAATGCCTAAACCAATTGGCTTGATGCACTATGATTTTAACAAGTCTAAAGGATATTCTTTAACATATATAATGCCTTCTAAATCAATAATGGTCCACTCCTGTAAAAAGAGATACAGTGAGTTGTTGAAAACATGATAATTAAGGTTGGTGTCAACCTGTCATTTTTGGACACGTTTTTGACTTGTAACTCACCAAAGAAACAATTTATCATTTCTATACTTTGATCAACACCAAATAGATGGGCCTTTTGACATTGTTGATTAATACAGACAAGCGTGTGCATAGCTGAATACAGCACAACTGCAGGAGACGCAGCGCACGTCATATGCATGACTCGCGCATCAGTATTAATGGTGCACAAGCAAGTGGGATTCTGTTTATTTGAGGATGGAGAAAGTATACATACATAGTGATATGTGGAACACAATGGTGATGTTGAATTTTGACAAAAGTCCAAAATTTTGGCCCAAGGGCAAAAAATACTGCCAATATTTCGAAAAATAAGATATGAATCATAAATTTTAGAAAATCAATCCTGGACACTGGTTTCTAGCTTCTAAAACGTAATTCAGTTCTCTCTTTTACCAAAGCAAATTTTAGTAAGGCTTTCCAGGAATTTCTGGTGCCAAAAATGCATATTTTGGCTGTAGGGCCAAAATCGTAAGTTTTTGTCAAAAATCAACATCACATTTGTGTTCAGCAACTCGGCTTAATATGGATTTAATGTTTCTTTGCCACGTTACAACTTTTCCAAGAATGATGGGTTGATACCAACTTTAAATGGGCAGAGCAAATAGAAAGTCTGAGCATATCCTACATGTTGTGCTTACCCTCTTTCCATGAGAATGACAGACCCCTCCGTGCTCTCCAGCAGCCCACTAAGACTTACCCTCTTTCCATGAGAATGACAGACCCCTCCGTGCTCTCCAGCAGCCCACTAAGACTTACCCTCTTTCCATGAGAATGACAGACCCCTCCGTGCTCTTCAGCAGCCCACTAAGACTTACCCTCTTTCCATGAGAATGACAGACCCCTTCATACTCTCCAGCAGCCCACTTAGACTTACCCTCTTTCCATGAGAATGACAGACCCCTCCGTGCTCTCCAGCAGCCCACTAAGGCACTCTAGTGTTTCTGCTGTAGCCAAGTTGATCTCATCCAGTAACACCCAGTCTCCTGCTTTCAGGGCTTTCACCATTGTACCCTGAAAACACAAAGAAAGTGTTTACATTTTGTGTTCCTGGTAAATAGAAACTTTTTTAAAGGCATGTTATAGCATTTCTAAAAAAAATGTGTTGAATTCTTAGTCACCGAGGGAGATTTAACTTCCTAATAAGGCATTTTGGCTATCCATTATGAGACAATACATGACAGTGCACTTTGCATTAAAACGCATTGGAGCAACTCGTTGGAAATCACAGGGCGGTGTGAACATACGCACACATCCGATGTGCACTGCTCTTATTTATATTAAAGGTTCTATATCCTAATCCAGCATGTTCACTCACCAGTGGAAGTTTCAACAACACCTGTTGTCTTTCTCAACACTTCCTTGGAATTAGTATATCATCAAAAATATGTGACAGTTGATACTGCCCCTCGTCGATTTCTAACTTCCGCATCAACTTTCACATATTTTTGATGATGCACTAATTCCAAGGAAACTGGATGTTCAAAGATTTGGCAACACTGTCGCTAGGAAACCATCAAGTAGCATCAGAATTGGCACTTCCATCTTAGTGTTGAGAAAGACATCAGCTTTTGTCGAAACGTCCATTGGTGAGTGAACATACTGGATTAGGATTAGAACCTTTAATATATTGTTAACTATCAATCCTGATGAATCTATTCAATGTTGCTGCACTACTTTATTTGGAATATCGTATGTCTAAATAGGGGTGTACGTTTTTTCAATGATGATGTCTGTTGTTTTTTGGCAAAAAATTGTCTTCATTCTATATTTAAAAATGACTAAAATTTGTGACCAAGAATGAGAATACTGGGGCACACATTACTCAAATTAATGTATGCTTATCCATTATGAGATGATAGATGACAGGCAAAACAATAAAAATTTATCTTTTATTCTATAAATCTTTCTAGGTAGTGAGCTGCAGATAAGATGGTATGTCAAATGATGCAGGGTATAGCCATGAATGCATAAATTAGCAAAAAATGTTAATTCTCAACTTCAGCCACTACCTTGTTGTGAATTACTAGTTTATTCAATCATTACAATACCATGTAGATCAAATTGATATTGTATAATAGTATTGTCATATCATAATCTACTAAATTGGTCTTACATTATTGGTATAAAATTTAGCCGATGTGTTTTATGAAATTTGTATACAGGGTGTCCCAATAAAAATGCATCACTTTTGTTTTTGACCATATCTCAAAAACCATTGGACAAAAATAAAAACTTATTTCATAATGCTATTTAGTATAGTTTTGTCTTTCATCAGTAAAAATTTGAGGAAAATCCGTCGACCCGTTCTTGAGAAAATTAAAATTTTGTGCGAAGACTCAATTTTACCCCATTCCAATGGGGTTTACTACAGTAACTCATATTTGCAACTGTTATCGATCTGAAATGACCATGTCATCACAGTAGTAGGCCAACTCAATTGACAAACTCATTTAATTTATGGATAAACACCTTTTCAGGAGAGTTACTACTAAACAACGACAATAACAACAACAACAACAACCACATAAACAACGGCAACAGTAACAACAGCATCAGAAAATTTACAATTTGAATAAACCTGATTTAAACTTGGAAAGTTTGTCTAATCACACTCGACTTCCTTCTTCCGGGACTTAGAACGTCGTATTATACCAGGAACACGGTGATAATTAACACAAAGGTGTCTTAAAACTGACTGTGGACATATGAAAAGCAGAAGTAGTTGAAATTTACTTAAAACTGCACCAATTTTATTGAATATGAACTATCACGGACTAGCAGAAATTACACTTTTCACGAGGAAGTGAATAACTGCTTTGTTATTTTGATTCGAATGTGTTGACAATGTTATAGTTTAAATATTTCCCTTTTTATGAAGAAAAAAGCTCACAACTCAGAAAATACAACAGATTTCCGAAATAGACTTTCCAGTTAAGGAAAAGTGAGCTCGATATTTAACGCTGCAAAACAGCAAAACCTACACATTGAATCACGGTGCCATTTTCATTGCTGAAAAAGATATCAGAATCATGTTTTAGCTTCCATGCCATATTTTGTGATCTTTTTGTGTCTGCTTTGCAAGTTTCAAATAAATTGATCATTATTAGCCAAAGGTGTGATATGATAAACATGAGTTACTGTGGTAAACCCATTGGAATTGAGTAAAATTGAGTCTTCTTTCAAAATTCTCATTTTCTCAAGAACGGTACGACGGATTTTGCTCAAAATTTCTCCGATGAAAGACTAAACTATACTAATTGTTATTATGAAAAAAAAAAATCAATTTTATTTACTGGTTTCTGAGATATGACTAAAAACAAAAGTGATGCATTTTTATTAGGACACCCTGTACATAACATTCAAGCAATTTGAGAATTAATTTATTATTATATATGATTGTGACTTGAGAAAAATTGGAATACGTCTTCTACATATTCGATAAGTTTCATTAAAATGTTATGCTTTGTTGCTCTGTGCGTGGACAGATAGACTGATGCTATGGTCACATAATCACCGGTCGCCGTCCCGCGTCTGGTAATCTGAAGCTGTAATGCCACAACATTGGTACGACATCGGTGTGACACTGGTGAATGCTTGCATTGCCCAGTCGATCACCGGTCAGCCACTGGTTGTTATTGGACCATTACTGAAGACATCGTATACAAGCCCCAAGGTTTAAACTCCGAATTAAATTCCTGCCGCACGCCTAGTGCGTCTCTACGGCTTACGGACATTGCCCGGTCTATGAACGGATTGGGTACGTTGTTATGATTCTACAAATATAGATTAACTTATTTCCCCGTATGGTCATATTGATTTATGTACGTTAATCGGCTACTTGCTGCATACTTCAAGATTTATAGAGTATAATGTAATTCTTTTATATGGCTAAGATACCTACTTATTAATTTAGAATTGAAAAAAGGTCAAATGACAATGAAAGCGTTTGGTGTACCATTGCCTCTATGAAAAAACACATTGTGTTATGTTGAAACAAAAATTATCTCACCTCTATAAAAGAAAATGCTAAGGCGTTTTCAGCATTGTGGACTTGGGTTTGCAGTTGTTGAAGTTTGGATCCAATGTCTCGCCACTGGCATCTCATTGTCGGAGTATCTTTACCACTAGAAGAATCATCTGCAGTAGGATTGGTTAAAAATATGGCGGCAATGAAAAAGTAAGTTGAAATCAGATTCAGATTATACACTCTTATGTTGTTCTACTTCATATTTTAATTGAATTTTTATTTTTGTAATCGATTGAAGTTGTAATCTTGTTTCTGTTTTTGTGTTGCTTATTCTTCAATCAACCTGTTAAGTTAGGGGTCGTTTAAAAACTCAACTGACGGTTGTCTCATGCTTCTGGGCAGTTCAACCAAGTCTGCATTAAATTAGAGTATATGACCCATAGCCCACCACTTGTTAGTTTTAGTCCCAAACCGACTTAGCTATAACTAAATAAATATCTCAAATTGACGATCAACATGAGTTAAAACTTATTTAAATTCGATCCACTTTAAAATATTGATTACCACATGGAGAAGCCAGAACCAGTAGACAACCACCGGGTGGGTTATCAAGCAATTCTCTATCAAACATGAAAATTATGAGCCTTGTAGGCTAGATACACTTTGTCATTTTTGTACTTTGTAGACATTTTCATACAGAATTTTTCTCTGGTGATTAGTTTTTATGAATAGGGTAAACTTTCATGCTGAATGAACATTTTCCATGTACAATTTCACCATTGTGTAAAATATAACCATCAATACAAGAAAAGATTAGCTTACCATGAATAGATCTATCTTGCAGATCAATATCAAACATACTACCCATCAGTAAGCACTTGAAAATGTGCAATGGGGTGAAAAATAGGTCTCCATTTAAAACATTCTTCATAACGTGAAAATTTAGAATGAAAATCTTCATTGAGAGTTAACAGTTTACTCCATTGTAGACCATTTACACCAATGATAAAATTCTGAATGAAAATAACTACAAAAATGACGAAGTGTAACTAGGCCTTTACTGCATGCCTGTGCAATTTACAAAAGTACTGAATACTGATTAATAATTGGAAATGGTGTTAGGTGTGTACTTCCCAATGTCCAGTCCTTGTCATGAATTCGGGATAGCAGTGGCAGATTTTAATGTTCATGCCTGAAATTTTATTGAGACAATAAATCCGTCCTATTTTACTCAGCTAGAGTAATTCTGCATTAGATCTTATGGGAAATCTTTAACCTACCCGAGTCAGTGTGCCCTTTGTTTTCCAATCTTGTCATGGCATTTGTCTGGCAATGCACCATGAGTTGCATCAGGTCCTTCCATTTCTTCTTCTGGAAGCATTCCTGGATGTGTCCTAGGAACTTGGCGTTCTGTTTACGAGAGAAAGTCTGGATAAAAAGAGTCTCAAAGTCTTCTCTCACAGGTGCTATTAGCTGTCTGATGTCCACTGGCTTGAATCTGTAGGCAGGAAGTAGTCAAAGATAAAAACACCTATATTATCTCATTGTATTGGTTGTCACATTCAAAATCAATACCATTTGGAAACAGAGGAGGTTTTCACAATATCCCACAATGCAATGCAACATTAAACAATAAACCTGCAAATCCAATTCAACTCCTATACTTCTGTACAGGTTTCTGACATTTTTGAGGTGTCAGCAATGCAGTCAGGGATAAGCGCTCAATCGGGCGACTAGCTACATCCGGCGACATCACTCAATGAGGAGATGTACATCGCCGTTTACGGCGACCTGGCAGTTTTCACTTGAGATCACAAAGGCATTTCTATCATTTCACCGGGTCAAAAAAAAATTCATCGGGTCAAACTTTTGCAAAATTAAAACAAATTTGGAAAAACATCTCTACGAAATTGCAATTTCTTACGATGGATTATTGCCAGAAAAATCAACCATTTTGTCGCCATTGGGGGATTTCCCATACCAGTTGAAAGAAAATAGGTCAGAGAATGAGTGATGAGTACGTTTCGACTGGAATTGTGGGAAATAATAGCCTCTATTGTGAAAAGAAACACATCCCTGGAAAGATATGAATGATTAATATTCAATGGAATTCTCAAATTACTAAGAGCCCCTTGTCCAGAAAACCATTATTGCCTATTATACTTAAGTGTATCAGAATAATTCTGAAAACTTTCTGAAAAAATTCTGATTTGGAAATGACACAAGAGAAAATGAAGTAATATTCCACACTTTCTATTTTGTTGCCAATAATTTGTATGTATACCTTCATAGGCCTTATTTGAATAGTCACACAATAAGTTTCCATGAAATAATCTAAAAGCAGCATTGTAATAATATAGAGACAACATGAATTTGAGCTACACAACTGAAGCCCTAAATATGCTCATGAATGCGTGGCAAAATTATGCACATCAATTAAAGGGGCATTGGACAACATTTTGAAAATTTATTTGCTGATGATTTACACTTCATATGTTAGGAAATAGCAGTTAATTACCAGATATCAGGAAAAATTTGATCTTAACCTTCAGAAAATTCAAAAATTGAATTTTATTTTGTTTGTTGATCTTGGGTATGAGGCTATTCTTTAAATGTATTTATTGATGCTATACATCAAGAAAGATCCAAAGATTAGTTTGTAGACTAAACATTCCTTTCACATCATAGATTGCAGAAAAATCAAAAGAAATTTGGAGTTTGCATTAGATCTCCTAAAAAGACAAATTTTAAAAATTCAACTATTTAGAGGGCAGTATTTATCGTTGTAGACAACAATAATTAAAAAATAAAAGAATATCTAATATTTTGGTATGTAGGGTTTGAATTTGACAATGACACTTTGCATGCTGTCATTATTACTGCTAATGCTTCAAATGATGCAAAAATCTCAAAATGTTTGGGGAAAAGTTTGGGGATGATGCTGAACTTGTCCAATGCCCCTTTAAAACTTGGACACCTTCCAAATCTACCCAAATATCTCCACAAGCTCCAACACCTATCCCATACTCACCCACCAAGCAAATCAGTACTATCACTCTGTTGATTCATATTGATGACCTTTAACCTTTGACCTGTCAGTTCTGCTAGATATTGCACTGTGGATGTCTTTCCTGTCCCAGTCTCCCCTACCAATAACACCGCTTCATTCCTGGCAATACACGCTGCCACTCTCTCAACCAGTACCAGGGCTGGCCTTGTGTATGCAAAACTTGAGCTCTGTCTTCTGTGAAAGGAATGTTGAAAAGAATACAAGTAAGATTGCAAAAATATCATTTTGTTAAGCAATGCATAAAATCTTGCCTTACAGGCCGGCAAGCATTTCAAGTAAGGCTGGTCAGTGTGCAAGTTTTTTCTATATATTTTTTCCCTTTTCTGTGGGTTAACATTTGCCAGAAATAGCTATAAAATCTCAAAACCTGGAAGAAAATGTGAAAAAACAACAACATTGCAACATTTAACAAAAATTTCAAATTCAAATAAACATATTTTCCATCAAAATTACAGAGATATTAAAAAAAGGCATGATGTCTTCAATTATAAAGTTAAAACATGGCTGACTTTTACTGGTTATAAAGGAATGGAAATCAAAAAGGGAAATCAGTGCCCATCACCATGTTGATTTGACTGCCATGGAAATCCTATGGGATGGCGGCCATCTTGGATTATCACTCATGGAGGGTGAGCTATTATTGTCAGGCATTTTACGGCTTGGCATGCCACATTTCGAGATTATTCAAAGCAGATGAGATGAAAAATTGGTGTACCTTGATAAGAGCAAGTCTCAATAGACACTTCTTGAACTGCAGACACAGTTTGCACGTAATTAAAATGCATACGCTCTATATGCACTAAGATCTATGCGATCAGCCTGGATATCGGGCTTATCTCCAATTATATCTTGAGTTCCAATAATTCTGCTCCATGAGCGACAATAAGTTCTCTGGATAACAGTTTTTGAGTTAAGGAAAATACAAATCAGATTCAATAACTTTACAAAATTGTAATTGACAAAAGAAGTGTCAAATTAATCTTACCTCAAAAAAAAAGACCTGTCAATCAAAGTATGGGATTGGTTACTGTCTTTTACAAGCAGAGCTTTCGCTCATGTAATAACATAAGGACTATTACGGGTTTCAATTAAGCACTTACTTACAAGGCAATTACCTGTATTTATAGATTTTATTGAATAGAATCAGTAATAATTTAATAAAATTGCTAACAAAAAAACATTTTTATGCATGACAAAACATTTGAAGTGAATTCCATGGCATCCGTGTATCACTCACTTTTGTACTTGTGCGACGCCTTCAGGTCTCTTTTGCAGTCTGGCTCTGACAATGTTGACATGCTGAGCCTCGATCTCCACAGTTGGCTTATAGTTGACACACAGGAATCTGACTTTCTCTTTGGTTAGATTGAGTCTGGTGCCTATAATCTCCGCCATAGTTAGCCTTGATGATGGTTTGGGTAGCGACGCACAGAAACAGTCTAATGCCTGCACACAGAAATAACAATACAAAGAAAAACTAGACAATCATTCCATTTGTAAGGGAAGAACCCTAATTTTTATGAGCTACCAAACATTTAATGTAGCAGGCCTTAATTGTTCAAATTAATATACTCTCTAATACTGAAAACGCCAATATTTTCGCGCTCAGTAATTTTCACCCTCAGCCAATTTTGGACCATTTCGCGCTTTTTATTTTCGTGCACGTGAACATTGGCTGAGTATGGAATATCCTTTGTAGCAAATACATATCAATTTTCGCGGTGCATTTATTTTTGCGCTAATCCATTTTTGCGCGAAAAGGTAGCGCGAAAAATACCACTTATACAGTATACAAGAGGCATCACCAAAGCAACGAAAAAGCGCCTGGTCTCTGCGCTCATTTTTCCAATTGCTACATATGGTTGCGAATCATGGACACTGACAAAAGCAGACCAGTCTAGGATCGCCTCCTTTGAAATGTGGTGTTGGCGACGTATGTTACGCATCTCTTGGTTTATGAAACGATCAAACATCAGCTTCTTGGAGGAGATGCAACAAAAAGGCGTCTGCTATCTCATGTCCAAAGCCAGATGATGAATTATTTTTGCAAGACGAGGTGGAGACTCCTTAGAGAAAGTCATCATGCAAGGTTGTGTCGAAGGAAGAAGGAAGCCTGGAAGACCTAGAACCAGATGGATCGACCAAATCAAATCTATGGTCAGATGCCCCCTCCTTGAACTTTACAACCTTGTCCAGAATCGTCAGAGGTGGCGTGATGTTGTTGCACTCGCGAACTGTCAGTCATGACAGGATCGTACTGACTGACCGACCGACTAATGATAATTGAGGCTTGGTGATGAAAATCAGCAATTGGCATCTCTTGCACTTCAACACATTGAATTACAAATCAAGAACATGAAAATATTACTTTACATATTCATTGACAAATAAAATAGAGAACAAACACTGGAAACTATAACAAGAAGGCAAGCAATTCAGGATAGGAAGAATGGGCTGATTAGCCCAACCACATAAGTGCTCTCCTATCCCTAGTGAAAAAATTGCTACACAAAAATTATTTATAAATAATGAGTGGAAACAAATGATATCCAGTATTTGACTTAAAATACCATACAAAGAAACATTATAAACAAGATCATCTGAAATATGGAATACATGAATGCCGAAGAAACTAAATATATTGTACAAATTGCACCATGAATAAAATTAACTAAGTAAAGCCAAATAATGACTTTTACAACCATCCTTAAAAAAGGGGAGATTGCTAACCAAATATAAATTAGATGGTATTTCATCCCAAAGGCGAGGGAGAGAAATGAACATTGAATTAAAGAATGAAGAGGTCCTAGACGATTGATGTAGCAGTCTGGCATTATTCAATTTGCTATGTTTAATTAAAGAGCATAAGGAGGTAGGGGCCAAACCATTCAAAATCTTGAAACCAAGAACAAGCCTAAGAATCTTGAAAGTGTCTTCAAGCCTAACTAAATCAAAACTAAAAAGTCTTTCAGAGTAAGGAGGCCTAACGTCAGCAATTGGAGATTGTTTAAAGAACAGAGTATGTGTAACTTTCCTCTGTACTTTTTCTAATCTGGCCAAGTGTCTTTTTTGATCCTCATTGAGCAATTCATTCAGGAAACTGTTGAGATTATTGGAAATACATTGTAGACAATAGATAATTGCTGCAACAAAAGTTTGGTAGTCTATTAACAAGCAGAGTTCAACTGTCAGTTAAATTAGTTTTAAAAAGTATTTTCCTTCCAAGGCTGAAACAAGAGTCGCTCGCAGCATTCATGAAAGATGCAACACCCAACAGAAATGATATATTCAAATGTATAGAATTAACATTATGACATATATTGAGCATAGGTTGAATCAACATCAAATATTTTGGTTTTCAGGGTCTGTAGGATTGAGGAAAATGAAAACTTTTGTTATTTTTTAGACCTTGACAGAATTCGTTATATGAGTGCAAGAAAGTCGTATCTGCAATAGCTGCCATTTGTCATAAATTTGGATAGCACACTGTATAATCACCTGTCTTGGGTCAGTGGTTCTTGAAATGGTTCTTCAGGTGACGGGTCACCTGAAGAACCATTTCAAGAACCACTGACATTGAGGGAACATTTTGAGTTATTTTTCACATTCTTGTTACAAGGTGTAAAATAAATATAACTTAAGGCAGCCATTATAGATACGACTTTCTTGCACTCACATGACAAGATAATGTTAACACAGCCATACTTACCTCCATGAATACCATATTGCCAGTCTGTGTTGATTTGCCATCAAAGTCAGCAACAATTCTTTCACACCACTTCAGCAGGTCTCTGAAAACAAAACATTCTTAAATCACTTATAAAATTATTTACCCTTAGGATGGGCAAATCTACCATCACATACGCACGCATGATTTGCTACAGGTAATAAAAATGCGGTAGACGTGTACACAACTTCTAGAAACACTGGACCTCAATACCTCACAGCATCTACCCAGTTTGGTCTTGCAATTATCTTGGAAAATATTATTCTGGTGAGTGCAGTAGAAGTTTTAATCTTTAAATTTAAGAAAGTTATAGGTGAACATGTACTTTATGGAGACTTCTGTCAAAAATACGAACCAAGACAAAGTTTATGGAAACATTAATTATCTCTGAATCATTGAACAATAAAGTTCCATAGGTTTTAGATAATTAAAGATAGGGAGTTTTGAATTTTTGGAGCTTATACCAGTCATAAAGTGCTGATCCTCTTTAGCTAAATGATAATGTATTGTACTACCTTGTAGACACTAGTCTTCCCTCATGAGGTCCAATCACCATGTTCACATCAGACGGTATATGACTTGCATCCCCGCTACCATCCATGTTATTGGACTTCTCATGATGACCCGCAGAGAGCAGACAGAATATCTCCAAGAGTTTCTCAACTACTGTGCTCAGTTTGGGGAACTGTGTTGTGATCACCTGAAAAAAGCATTAGCAGGGAAAAATGCAAGCGAAGACAACTCGTTATGGACTGAATATCTGAGGTTTTGTGTTTCATTAAAACTTTAAGATGTAACTCTATACTTGTCTGAAAATTTCACTTGATTCCAACAATTCCTTTTCAAGTTACAAGCTTTTCAGCATTTTTAAAAATCCCCATAGGCTACTGTGTTGTAATTACTGTCAGGCCCCAACACTAATTAGAAAATGATACATTTTCTAACTTTTTTTAAAAATGGAAGCACGTTTGAAAGAATGGCTTGGGGATTGTAACATAAACCAGTCAAGGATTCTTACCAGCTAAAATCTCAATTTTGATAAGAGGTGACCTTGAGGATGAAAAGTGGATCATGAATTGCCCATAAATTAATGAAAACTCATGATTCTGAAAAAAATTATCAAACATCAGAAGGAACCAACTTGAAAGAAGGCTATCATGACAGGACTAATATACAATTAATTATTAATTGTAGAAGGCTATTACCACAATTTTTTTTATCAATTGAATATAATTCCCGTCGTAATAGCCTTCTATCAAGTTGTGTTTATCTCACTGCAATATTGGCCTTTAGTTCACATGTAACAAGCATGAGTTTCTATGGGCAACATGTGAGGGGGTGTTGCAATTGTGCTGCCTGCTCAGATCATGCAGACACCTGCCTGATTAGGCCTAAAAAAATAAATTGTTTGTTTGCCCTCCAGTGGAAAAATTAAAATTTTGGGTCGGTCGGTCGGTTGATCTTTTTTTTTTTTACTCTGCACATATATTTTAAAGAATGATCTCATTCCATGGATTTTATCGCGAATACCAAGCAATACAGGGCTTCATCAAAGATTTTGGGTCATTACTTACGAGTAAACATGCATTTCATACTTCTACATGTGACTTTATACTGCTACATTTTACATTTTTCGTCGAAAATATTGAGTTTTCATATTTTAGGTGTTTGAAGAAGAAAAAAAACTAAAATACACGACCCAAATTTCATTTTAGGGTCGGTCGCGGAGGGCAAACCAACATTTTTTTAGGCCTTGTGCAAGCTCATGTGGCAAAATGGTGAAGGCATTGGACTCGTTATCCAGAGGTCCCTGGTTCCATTCCTAGGTGGGCAAACTTTTCTGTCTCCATTATACCGAAGGCAAAGCAGTTATGATGTAATTATCAATTGTATCAGAAGGAACAAAATGATTCATACAAAATCTAAAATATCTTGTAGGAAATTTAAAACAACTTTCATTCTATGAATACTATTGACATTGATTTTATTTCTCAAATATATATTTAACTTCTAAAGACAAGTGGTGCTTCAACAAAGTCATAAACATCATGTACAGGGGAGTAATTATAATCTAAAACAGAGACAAGGACGAAACAAACTACCACTTGCATGTAACTCCATTTTTTTTTCATTTGGAACAAAGGTTAACTTACAGTCAAGTGAACCAGAAACAAGGGAAACACAAAGTTGTATTGGATAAGGACTAACTATCAATGCACGCCACTGGTAGATTAAGAGGTTGTGTTCACTTTTAAGCAATTAAGGTGAAAGAGTTTTTCAAAATACAGAATCTAGAGAAACCGAAGCATTACAAGGTATACTCTATAAACCTTGAAGTATGCAACAAGAAATCAGACTCTGTTACAAGATCCATAGCATATCCCTTGTATTATTCAACATTGTGAACTGGTGGGTTTGTATTGTGTAAGAGACTAGTAATGATTGATTAGGATTGATGAAGGCCGAATCACTGCGTATTAATATATTTTTATATGGATTCTTCGTAATTTTGGTATTATTTTGGGCTAATTTGTTTGATAACACATGGACAAACATTGTAAATAAATTCATTTGAATACTCAGCAAGATTTGGTACCTTGTTATGATTTGAGAAATCATATTGTATTGGTTTTTGTGTGTTAATCGGCTACTTGTTGCATACTTCAAGATTTATAGAGTATAGACATTCAGGTATTAAACACGCTACAAGAGTTGTTCATCAGTAAATCAACAACGATGCATCCATGCATCTGCATATTATTATCGCACAAGGGTGGAAAATAAATTTAACAGTAGTCTATCGTCAAAAATTTTCAACACAATCTGAAGCAAACTGCTAAAGGTCCGTTCAGAGTACGCCGCACAGCAGAGCAGTGCGGGTTTTATCGCACTGCAAAGTTTACTGCAAGAAACTGCAGTGCGGCGTCACAATAAAGTTAAATATGTTTTAACTTGAATTGCGTCAACATGTGGCTTTGCCATTGTTAACTGTTCCCCTGCACCAAGCCTGGCACGTACTCAAAGCTCTGATGCGCGATGAAAAGTGCGCCGACTTATGTGTACTATGTAAACGCGCTTCCTTCATTAATGCTGTGTCGTGCGTGACGCACTAATTGGAATATCAACTGTGGGGTCATCATAAATCGACATTGATACGTGTGAGTTGTTGAAAAAAGATTGGATGCCAGTTGTTGGGCGTTATTACTTCAAGCCATGTGAGTATTTTGGCAATTATTTCAGTCATACCTGTTGTAGTTCTGGTCTTGATAGTGGTTCCACAGTGACCTTGGTCCAATGTTGGTCCAGTAGTGCTGAATGGGAAGAGTGCTGCTTGAAATAACCCATGCTGCTGGAGGATAATCTGGCAATACGGAGACAAAAAGCAGCATTTGAGAATCAAAACAACTTAAAGGTTACATGCAAAGGCTGGGCATATTTGACACCAAAGTCTAGAATTTAGCTGTATCAAAC
>JXSR01S073911.1:30248-40914 GCA_000969725.1 Ophiothrix spiculata | reverse complement strand
GGGGGGTCAGGTGACATCGTTTAGGGTATCAAAAACAGACATTTGTTTTAAAAAAAAAAGGGTATTTTAAACCCTAGTGTGACAACGGTAAAATCCCTGTCTAGGATGTGAATAGGACAAAAAAAGGGTATATTTTGGCTTTAGAACAAATTATCCTTTTAGGGGGTAAATTGAAAAACCGTGGTCATTGATATTTTTTCTTTTATGTCGATTTGGCGCAAAGTCAAAATCCTTAGCGCACCACTTTTTTTTTGTTGTTGTTGTGGCCAGTTGTAAATATTTTTACACTGCAACATTTTTCAGGGAACGTAAAGTATGAAAAGATTTCACGCAATTTTGGTGTTCTCTCTGAGTATAATTGAATTCGAAAATATTCTAATTCACATTTGGTATAAGATTATATTCAAGTTTATAGTTTATGACACTGACATAATAAGTTAAGGTGTTCAAAAATACAGGCACCGTAATTGATGTGTTTAAAATTACCTTTAACTATAACTAGTAAGGTATATGAAGTAAATCTCAAAGTATTTCTTCAATAAATTGAGTTTATCTATCTTGTTTTTTATCAGTATATCATGACTAAAAGTTCTCCCACATACGTTTATTTAGTGGGCAAATAGTCCCTGTTTGGCATCCGTATGAAGATGTTTCTATATTTTTCTTCCAAGAATGAAAACGTTTATTGACTGGCATTTAACTATGAATACGGTTAAAGTTGCGATTCATAAAGAAAACTAAGTTATAAAACATATTATTCCAATCTTTTGTGATATAACAACTGTATGTTGACAACATAATAAATATAACGTAATTAAAAACCATATTTTAAAAACGTGTATCGTGTATAATGCAAGTACGGTCGATTGCGCAATAGACAGCAGAACGGTGCGCTGTATGTTCCCGCACCGCTGAACAGTGTTAGCGCGAATTATAAACAAACGTGGAAAGAGGTATGCTTGCAAAATATCGTTTTTTGGATAAAGTACATTGTTTCTGTGCTTGATATTTTCAGTGATGATAGTTTACATATAATAGAGTATAATTGTGATATTGAATATAACGGAACGTGTTTATTTCGAACACAGTGTAAAACGAAAATCGAGAAAAGTGGTAAAATTTCTTTTTTTTCTTAAAAATGCTGAATTCAAAAATACATTTTTTTTTTTATATGGATATAAGGTTGATTAACAATATGCAAAAAGTTCCAAGTTTATAGAATTTATCGGCTTCTTACAAAGAAAGGAAATAACAAGATTGTCTCGGAAGAAAATTTTATGCAAATTTTATGCAAATTTTATGCAAATTAGCTTAGAAAATACACTTCTACATTTGCAAGTTACTGCAGACTCCATGGAGACATGCACTGGAGTGTTTTCTCCAAGTTCATACCAAAATGTTGATGTTATACGCCCATGGCCAGTTTCACCCTTCCTTGGGTCTCGTCCCGATTGCCTATAAGATGAACAGATATTTTACAGAAATTCCCCAAAATGATTTTTTCTGCTTTTTTTCTCTTCCCAAAAAGAATTTTATAGAAATACCCATAAATCCTTACTGTGAGTCACACCTAAATAATAATCTGTGCATTCAATTCTGAGAATTCCTTCAATATGAAATCACAAAGCAAACAAGGTGAACACGAACTCACCTCGTAAATTGGTATAGTTTTAAGCCGTTCATGCTTGGCCAGATCCCAGACAATGACAATATTATCCCTGCCTGCAGTGAGCAATACTCTACTATCATGACTGACTGCCAGGCTGGTTATGGTACTGTTGTGACTATCTAGGACAGCAGTACATCTGAAATCAAAAACCACAAAGAAATGTTACAACTTTTACACTCTTGGTTCTTTGTAGTCTTATCGCTAAATGACATCAGTTTTTAAATTTTTACAAGGTCAAAATCTGTCGGTACACTTTCATGATCTTTGTTTCTGTCTTCAAGTGCCTTTCGGACCTCTGCGCCAGCCTACATATCTTCAAAGTCAAGTTAGCTCAATCGGCAAGGCACTCGCTTGCGGTGCAGAAGGTCCCGAGTTCGAACCCCGCCGGTGCCAAAGGTTGAGTGTGCTTGAAATTCCCTTGGACTAGGAACTAACTGCTAATTGTCTCGTGGAAACCTCTACGAAACTCGGGGTGCTGATCCGGGCAGCGATGGTGCGTATGTGGGCTGATCAAGGTTCAGCGCCCCTAGAGGTTGTCGCAGAACTTGAAATGATGCTTGGTGTGGAATGGAGCTTACTTGGGCCAAAGTGGTCAGCGAACACCTGTAAAGTGTGCAGAGGCTGAGTGGGATTACAAATCTGGGAGGCATAGTGCACTATAAATCCCCAGTATTTATTTATTTATTTATGTCTGACTCTGTATAAACCAATTTGCATCAAATGCTCTGCTTCTGACTTGAAACGTCTTAACAACCTCCAATCTAAAAAGCACTTAAATCTGCCAGCAATCGTACTTTCTGCTACATTGCACCTTCTGTATGGAACAATCTTCCTATTCAGATTAGAAATCCTGACTCTTTATCATGGTTCAAAAAAATAAGTCGAAACATATCTTTATCCAAATGTGTTTGTTTGCTATTTGCAGTATTTTCAAATGTATATGTACACACCAATATGTATATCAATAGACCTTTTCAAAAACACGACTTACAGAGAATTCCCGAGCCAATTTTACACTTTTCGGCAATTGCCGACAGAAAAACTGCCTCACTAAAAACAATACCCAGAATGTTAAGTCCACGTTTATGTTAACTGACTGCTTACGAATTTGAACTTGTAATTAGGGTTAGCACTATCGAGGCACTTCTAGTGTGCTCGCCCTGATGTGACTTGAAAATGGAAATTTCACTCTTTGTGTCAGTGAGCGTATGGTACCACCAGCCAAGTTGTTCAGACTTATCCAATTATACATGGGTCTGGATATAATTATTTTTCACTTTTATTGCACTGAAAATGCAAGAGAATTTCTTTGAACATTTTGTTAACGAAATCGCCCATACTAATAGGCAAGTACGGTAGAAAAATGGCCATGTGATCGAAAGTCCAGAGATTTCTGAACAGATTTTGGAAAAGGTATATTAGGATGAGTAAGTGACAAAACAACAAGGTTTTTCAAGTCGAAATAAATTCAACTTGCAGCGCCACAGTTTGGTAAAACAACAAAATTCTTGACACTAAGCCCAAGCAGGACAGTGACCTTTAGTCATAACTTGTTTAGAACTTTATCATATTTTTAGGAACTATCACCAAATGAAAGGTTGTATTTTTAACACACACGGATCAATCCCTTTTGTACTGCAAAATCTTACATTGGCTGATTTGTAAATCCTATCCGGAAAACACGTATATCATTTTCATATTCTTGGTCAGTAAAGGTGGTTTCAGAGCAGCTGCCGTTGCGGCAGACGACCAAACATTTGCAATTTTGAGTTGACGTAATGAAGCATGACACATTTGCATATTTGCCGCAATGGTCTGTCGTAAGGTTGAATTTATGCCAACTGAACAAATATCGTGTCGTTGTGACCATCACAACAGGGTAATCGATATATCCATTTGTCGTACGGCAAGCAGAATTTTCGAGATGTGACAAGGTCAAGTTTGCGCACTTAAAATTTTTATGTCACGCTGGTTGTGCGACCACATGACAAGCAACTCTGAAACCAGCTTAAGTGTGATTTTATATCTTTTGGCTATCCATTATGAGACAATATATGACAGTTGGTTTAGCGTTCAACACAGTGTAGTGGAGCCACGCACTCAAAATCTTGGCACATGTAAACATACGCACACATCCGGCGTGTACTGCTCTACTTGAATAGGGGTGTACACTTTTTTAATCATGATGTTTAATGTTTTTTGGCAAATTTTTGACTTCATTTTGATACAAAAATGACTCGTATTTCATACAAACAATGAGAATAAAAGATATTGCGGGGGCGCTCATTACTCAAAATAATGTACGCCCATCCATTATGAGACAATAAATGATAGGCAAAACAACAAATATCATACATTATCTTTTTCAAGTGCTTGTTTACATCCATGAGAGATGCCACACATTTCAGATTTGTGACCCGCCATATCGAAAGGTACCTAAGTCGGCATACTAAATTATGTGACAAGGGCCATTGAAGCTGAGCAAAGTAAAAAAACAACGTCCAAGGTCGAATTTCTAATTTCATCAAAAACGTGACCTTTGAAGTGTATTCTATCCTATTAATCAGGTTCCAACATCCAACCAATATAGAAATTCTCTCTCCATTAAGTTTCACAAAGTACAAAAACTTGAAATTCAATTTTCTCAGAACTACAGTTTCCGAATCACCCCGATACCTTTTACCAATTTGGATGAAACTTTGCAACTGAACATCCAATAACCAAAAGCAAGGTGTCATTTAAAAAGCTTAAAATCTCAGCTTTCAGATGAGACCAGAATCAATTTTGACTTCGGGAGCCTTAAGGTACTTTTCGATATAATAGCGGGTCACATTTTTCATATTTTGGATCAAACTTACTCATTTTTTTGCAGGTCCCAGATCCTCACTTTGCAGTCATCTCCAGCTGAGAACAGCAGCAGCTCATTTGCCTTTGGATATGGATGGAACTTAACAACACTGGGAACCAAACACAAAAATTCCTTAATAAATTTTAAGCACATGCGGTGTATTTCACAACGAGCTCAATCAAATTTTGTTTATTTTTGACTGATTTGGAATTTCTGATACATACATTCATGATTTTCATTCATACACTCCGCGTGTCACTTAGCCAATCAGAACGCAAGAATACAAAGTACGCGGAGTGCAGTGGATCTTCACAATGCACTGCGCTTGTTGCGTTCCGTTTTGCGTGGCGGGCGTTTAGTGCGTATGAACGTTTCATTGTTTTTGTCGGGTGATTATTTATTTAGTTTAGAGAAGTTTCGGATTTTGATGGTCATATTAAAGGCCTTATTTCTTTTCACAAAAGATACAATATTATTTTTCTGTCATGTATGAGTTAGATTAATAAATTTGCATTCCATAATGCTCGTAAAATGAGTCAAAATCAATGCACTTGCGGTAAATTTTAATTGCTGTCCAATGCACTCGGCGGCTCCGCCCCTACAGGCCTCGTGAATTGGACGCGTCAAAATTGACCGCGCGTGCATTGATTTTGTCTCATTTCACTCGCGTATGAAATGCGCATTTATTAACCTATAAGCATCATATATTAATTCGTATGCACTTTTGTAGTTTAAATTACTTTTATCATCGTTTGTGAAATGGATTATTATATGATTGTTCGTAGCGACAATCATTTACAGACATACAAAAGGTAATTATGATCACCTTTGTGAAATACACCAATAAGTTAGCCATGGTTCACATACAGACCTGAATAACTTTGCTTGCCATATGAGACTTGAGTCATTTGTTTTGCATGACTTGTGACTTTGATGTCCTCAATCCCGACTTGAATTAAGACTCAACTTTGCAAAAACTATTGACTCAACTCCTTTGAGTCTCAACTCAAACGTTCGAATCTTAAAGTTGAGTCATGAAACCCTAGCTCATGTAATGACTCTGATGATTATACCCCCTGCTTGTTCACAGAATACTGGCAAATATCCTGGGAAGGGGTGGGGGTGGGCACCGTCACTGCAAGGTTGACACCATGCTCATACATGGCCTTTCAAACATACCCTTTTTAAACAATTATGTTCAAATCAAGCCTGAAAACATACCTTTTTCAAGGCAGCCTTTGTTAATGTTTTTCCATATTCTTTATACTGCTCTTTTAACAACAAATTTGCTCATAAAATCATTAACAAGAGTTGTGAAACTAATAAAATTATCGGCTAATTGTTCTTTTTGATTGAAAACAGGGTTTTAGGAAAGATTTTATTTTCATAACCTTTACAAGCACCAAGCTATTGTAAACTATACCCTAAATTCCAGATTTTTGCAATTTTGATTGTCTTTGAAATGCATTAGAGTACTTCACCCGTTCGTATGGAACTACCCTTTTTACTTGTTATTGTGTACAAGCAAGCGTCCAGATTGTAATGACAGTGGAACCCCACCTGGGCAAATATCCAGGGTCTGTTGTCCAGGGTCTGTTATCAAGATTCCAAAAGGCCTATAATGAATGGAATCAAAGATCCTCAACACGGTGTTGAGGATCTTTGATGGAATACAGCACCAGACTATAGCTATTTTGTCATATTTCTTAAGACCAAAAATGTATTTGAATGGTGCTGCAGAAATAGTCCTGATTCTGAATCATCAGCCATGGAATTGAATCTAGTGAGAAGTATATGATCTTATGCATTGCGGTAAATCACATTCAATGTTTGATTGTTATGATTATTGATAAAATCAAATATTTTGTTGTGTTTTTATGGACATTGGTAACAGAAAAAACAATTATAATACGAGACCATACATAGCAAACTATAGGACATATGTTTAACCATTGTAGATGTCCTTTTATGCTCTTACCTGACCACTCCTGTTGAGCCTTTGAAGCTATGCGTGAAGTACTGTCTAGTAATATCCCATATCTTGATGGTGAAATCACTGCTCCCAGTGGCTAATAGTGTGCTAGACTTGTCAAATGCCATGCTGACTATAGGAGCACGGTGGACTGCCTACAGATGAACAAAGAAAAAAAGCTTTGTGTCAAGTACTGTCTAGTAATATCCCATATCTTGATGGTGAAGTCACTGCTCCCAGTCACGAGGGCCGGCTTGCATAGATCATGTGCACTCTTATTCACACCGAATATTTCACATGTTGAACACGATCAATACGATCAATATTTACCTAACTCGCAAAATTAGCCTTATGCGCATGCGTGAAATATCAGCCGATACCAGACATGACATCGGCCCCCGGCGGAATCTCGATTAAGCAAAATACAAAAGGGAACTTTGCATTAAAATATGAGGCTATTCCCTTGTCAAATCATGTTCTAAATTATGAAAAAAAAATAACAAAATAGAATACAAAAAAGTCTACTTTCATACATAAAATACTTTTGGAAAAAAGTTGTTTTTGTCGCCGATTATCATTCGACTTCCGATAATATTTGTTGTTCCTTGGAAGTCAGAAAATGGTAAATAAAAGTCGAAAATAAACTATGGAACCGGAGAGGAACCGAGGAAATTTTATGAAAACAAAACCAATGAGGCCTTTCTCGTTCTAAATATAGAAACACTTCAAAATCAAAGCAGAACTAAACAGTGAATTTTGACATGCAAAAGTAGCTTTGTTGACGGCGAAATTGTCAAGTTGCTTCGATCGCGCTGCGCCGTAAGCTTAACTAATACAGCACTGTTTGCTTGTGTGTTGCGTGCCGTACTCGGATACATGGGCGATAAAATGTAGGCCTAGTTATTTATCCTGATTTATAGTTTTTGACAATATATTCCATAGTTACTGAACGTCAATGTCATTTCAAATCAAAACCAAAGCCGGGATTCGGTTAACTTTTTATTATATTTAGTTTATTTGTTGATTTTGTTCCAAGTTTCCAGGGTTATGAGCCCGGGGTTATGAGGGTGGTGTTATTGTCATGTCAAGACAAAAAACCAAGCCTGAATTGTGTTTGTAGGAATTGCATTCCATTCATTTTCAAGAATATTGATAGATAGGTTATGAATTAAATTCAATCAATCAAGACTTGCATAACATGCATACCCCATGAAGGAGTCTATTCGAACAGGGGACCCACGGCTTTCAATCAAAAAAAAAAAAAGGTTTTCGATCGAACAAAATTGTGTTCGAACGAACATTTAATCGATAGGCCTAATGTTTAGGCCTATCGATGTTTTCGTTCGAACACAAAAAAGTTTTTCCATCGAACAAAATTGTGTTCAAACGAAAACATTAATATTAGGCCTAAACATTATCCCTATTGATAATGTTTTCGATCAAGAAAATTTTTTCGAACGAAAACATTGTCTGTTTTCAATCAAAAAAAACTTTGTTTATCGATTAACATGTTTCTCAAAAAAAAATATATATATGTTCCATTTACTTAACATCTAAATAGATTTGTTATTTTTTTCTGATTTGTGAATATGTTTAAAATAGGCCTAAAATTATTACACACCTCAATCTGGCCCTCTCTCCCTCCTCCTCATGACACAAGTTTGACAAGTGACACAAGTTATACGTCATATCAGCCTGGTTCAATGTCAACGCATTTCCACAAGTGAAGATTATATCTGGTTAACTACTAAATTCTCCAACCTTTTGTAATATATTTTTAACTCTTACAAAAGGCTGGGAAATTGGGTAGAGACCAGATTCAGACTCCGCTCCCTGCAATGCTAGTACCGGTAGTATACATAGTCAGCTTTGTGATTGTCGTAATTCAAACCCCAACTTTAGCTGTCAAACATTGTTGATATCTGCGATACTTTACATGCATCCGGTGTTATTTCCATTCTCAGAGTATTCCTCCACTTCATAATGTTCTTAAATTTGGGTATTCATCTCTGGAATTGGCAAATTTCAAGCCATTTTTCACGTATCACATTGACAAAACAAAACACTGCTGCGAAATGAGAATTCAAGGGCGGATGTTACTAAAATATCGTTCACATTCGAGACACAAAACATCAAAACCTGCCGCAAAATAAGTCTGTTATATTGACCACGGTATTACTATTTGCTAATTTTAAAAATAACATTAAACTTTAAAAAATTGTTTAGGTCCTTCAGTGAGTGCAAAAGCTGTCTGCAACATCGGCCATTTTTATTTTTATTATTCATTACTGCGCATGCGCGTAAGGAAAACCATGTAAACACTATCTATCTTTGACCGTGCGCGGCGCTGCGAATAAGATTCCGAATTCGTTCCTCGTGCAGTGGCTAATAGTGTGCTAGACCTGTCAAATGCCATGCTGACTATAGGAGCACGGTGGACTGCCTACAGATGAACAAGGAAAAAAGAGTGTCACCGCTGTGATAAGTTCCTACTGACAGAATTTAAAAAAAAATTCTCAGTTAATTGTATAATAGTAATATTAATTGAAATCAAAATCAATATCTCATTTTTATGCAAAACACATGCCCTCATCTTATCATGTAACTAAGCCCCTTACCTTCCAGGTCCGTGTACACGTCAAGTCTTTCCAGTTCCATTGCTTCAGCAGTAGATTCCTGTAGGCAACAACCAGAATCTCATCATCTGGGGAAAGTGCAAAGCACGTCACCTCGTCACCATCTTCTTGTTTTATAACCTGAAAGATAATTGATACAATGAACTGAAGAACTCAAAAATCAGTTTTACTCTCAAAAAAATGTATTTTTCATTTTTGAATTTTTACATGTTTTGAATGAAAAGCGTGTTTAAAATTAGCACAGAGCACATTGAAAGAGTACCTTGTGAACAAATAGATACTTTTACTTTGAAATGAGCACTATAAGGCACAACTACTGTTGTCCCCTTAGGGGCGCACCATTAGATTTCCAGGGGGGAGACGGAAGTTGGGTTCGGGTTGATTTTGAAAATCCACATCTAATAATGTATACTTTTATATGGATTTACTTATCCGTTGCTGAGTTACAAAGCGTAAAATATTTCAGAAAATGAGGGATTAAGTGGGATTTTTGGTTAATTGACAAATTCAGTCAGGGAACCGTGTCTTTATGCGGAAAATTGACCTGTTAATCAGGATGTTCCTTCTGATAAACAGGATAATTTTCAGCAAAATTCATTTGCTAAAAATTGGCTTACAAAAAGGCTACAATTATGATGATAAAGTTAATTTTGTGCTTGTGAATTACGAATACGGACTCAAATCATTATCCAAATTTTTATTGAAAAACTCTACAAAATCTTAATCCCTTCAAGACAGGGTTGGCCGATTTAAATCAGGCTGATTTTAATCGCGATTTTAATCGTGATTTTAATTGAAGAAATCTGATTTAAATCAATTTAAATCGATTTTTTGATTTAAATCGATTTAAATCATGATTTTTTTAAAAAAATCACGATTTTTGCCAACCTTGCTTCAAGAAGCCTCTTGAACTCTTTTACTGGGGTCCACTTTTTGTCAGCTCATGTTAAACTATTACAAAACATGAATGTTGTACCCTAAAACTTCTCACTAACGGCAATTTCGTAGTTTGCTTAATCGGGACAAGATATTAATCGGGACATTTTTTGCTTCTCCCGAGGTGTCCCACTTACCTGGGTGACCTTGCCTGTCTCCACACTTAAGACGTTGACTTTGTTATCCTGGGAGCAGAACATATGGCAGCCATCCTGACTGAAGATCACTTTGCCACCTCCATCCCCGGGGCTTCCTTCCCTTGGATACCACTTACCTGGGTGACTTTGCCTGTCTCCACACTTAAGACGTTGACTTTGTTATCCTGGGAGCAGAACATATGGCAGCTATCCTGACTGAAGATCACTTTGCCACCCCCACCCCCGGGCTTCCTTCCCTTGGATACCACTTACCTGGGTGACTTTGCCTGTCTCCACACTTAAGACGTTGACTTTGTTATCCTGGGAGCAGGACATATGGCAGCCATCCTGACTGAAGATCACTTTGCCACCCCCATCCCCGGGGCTTCCTTCCCTTGGATACCACTTACCTGGGTGACTTTGCCTGTCTCCACACTTAAGACGTTGACTTTGTTATCCTGGGAGCAG
>JXSR01S073909.1:147393-161330 GCA_000969725.1 Ophiothrix spiculata | reverse complement strand
ACTATCATACAGGCCTTTCTGGCCTTCTAGTCCACTCCTCCATAAGTTTTGCCTGTTTTGTTTATATGTTTTTTTTTTTATGTTACTTGTAAAATGTTATGGAAATAAAGTTTGATATGATATGATAAATATATGAAGGAGTAAATATGGAACTCTTTTCTAATTAGAATAGCACTCATGACTTCTGTCACACACGGGAAAAAAAATCTATTAAAAAAAAAAAGCATTTCGCTTTAGTTTTTCAAGAGTAGGAGAGCTTTGAGACAAACAATTTTTTTTTAAATGGCCTAATCAAGATGATTTTTTTTCAACTTACACACACTACTGTAAATGTAAATATATTTTCGTGCAGAGGGGTTTTTTGCATATGGCCAATTTTTAATCAGTTTGCACGTTTTGTGCAAAAATTAAATGTCAGCTGTATATATCTAGTATTTTCACAACAAATTTATTTTCTTGCTACAAAAATTGAGTGCAAAAAGAGCAAACATTTCAACTTACACAGTTATTAGTTAAAGCAGCCATTCCTTCGACAATGTAAACAAGAATGCAGTGAGTAGTCTACATTTTTTACCTTTATTGTTAAAGTAACATTGGGTTTTAGATTGACCAACATTTTGAAGTTAAACCTGCCGGCTTCTAAAGGGTTGACACAATGGAAGCACAATCGAAAGATGCAATTTTCAAGAGGAAATCACAAGACTTGGAGGTTTCATGTGTCTAATTATGGTATTAACCATAATTAATTTATATAGCAAAGTATAGGAAGCTATGAAATACATAATGACTTAAAAAATCAAAATGGTTGTGCCAATTTTATCTTTAAAATTTTGACCTCTTGATTGGTGATCTTTGACACCAAAATCCAAATTTTGAAAATTCAGACATGCTCCTTTAAGCTCCAGAAGAACACTGATTTTTTTGTTGTTAAACCTACACAACAATTTTCCAAATTGGTGAATTCTCAGGCTGTCTACATTTGCAACAGAAAAGTGCATCCACATTTGCAACAGAAAAGTGCTAATTTGCACCTCCTACATTTTTTCAATGTGCATTACACATTTTGAGACTCTTCAAAACTGGCCTTTCCGACTTTCAAGCAAAATGTAATAAACGTTATGTGATGACAACTTTTAAAAGATACAATTAATTTGGCTTGCATTTGACTTGAATTTATTTCCACAGTGGCTAATCCTTTGATGTTAAACAAACAGAGATGCCAGTCAGTGTTACCAAAATTTCCTGAAATGCTTGTAAATTTCTGAAAGTAGGTATATTCCTATTCTTTTTTACAGGATAAACTAAGCAAAATTTCCTGAAATCAGGAAATTTCCTTAAAACTGGCATCTCTGAACAAAATAGAATTATTGAAATCATTAAATTTCGTACAAAACAGATCTGCATGTTGCGTATTGTCATAGCGTGTGCGACTATACGCAGCGATAACAAAAATGCACCGCACGCATCTTGACTGGTAGTTCATCTCAACAATTGTGTGAAAAGGTAGGTCTATGTGACACGCTTGTTTTACAAATTTACTGCGTTCAGATTTTCATGATTTGTAGGTAATTTAATGACTTCAATAATAAATGTCGGTTTTTCATAACTTTATTTCACTATCAAATATCTTTGGTTATTTGTGAATTGTGTACACTGAAACTATATATCCTTACTTACTATTCTTGCATATTATTCAATGTTGAAAGAAAATAGTTTTAAATGTTAAGTTTATTATCAAAATGAATATTATTGTTATTGGCAGTATACCTTAGGCTCACTGATAGAAAGAGTTAAATTTCCATTTAAAATGGGCCGATTAAGCTTAAAATTGGGAGCCGCATCAGGACGCATTACACTAAAAGTACCTCGTTAGTGCTAACCCTAATTACAATTTCAAATTCGTACGCAGTTAACGTTAAGGTGGACTTTACAGTCCGGGTATTGTGTTAAAGAAGTGTTTTTATCGACAATTGTAGGAAAGTGTAAAATCGGCTTCGGGAATTCTCTGAAATTGCATTTTGAAGAGGTCTAATGTGTTAGCTGCTATGCTAAACATTCTGAATATATCACAAATTAAGTCAAACAAAAATCTAATACTTACTTGTTGGCGAACCTAATCCAGAATATTTTGTAAGCATATAGTTTCAGTGGTTCTACTGATGATAGCAGTATAATAAATCTTAGATCAAACTTGACATGCCCAATGCCATCGCGATGAAACAACACTGGATCTGTGAGGTATCTGCATGCCACCTGACAAAAAATGTATCAAAAGAAACATCACAAATGAAGATGAAACCTTGCTGAATACACCAATCATTTTGGTGTGAAAATTTATCAAAATATTTTGAGAAAATAAATCTTTTACGGTACATGGTCTATTCTAAAGTGATATAGTGTCACCAAATTCAAGAAGAACTATTCAAATTCAGATACTTATCATAATTTGGATTTTGGAAATCCAAAGCGAAGCTACATGTGTCATCACACATACATAACAAATAATTATATAGCGCTGCTACGTAAAGATCCTAGCGTTGAAAATGACAAAGCAAAATCAATTTACAAAGAGCAAAAAACAAAATTACATTGAAAATAAATGAGTTTTCAGACATTTCTTAAATACAGCTAGAGTAGATGACTCTCTGATAAAAACAGGAGCCCGATTCCAAAGGACAGGAGCAGAGTAGAAAAATGTCCTGCGTTCGGCTGACTGAAGCAATTTGGATGTTGAATGCAAAGTAAGACGTGTTGAATCAGATGCTGAGCGAAGTCTACTTCTGGCAGGCTGGTGCAAGAATATGGACGATGAAAGCTAATCAGGAACCATTTGATGGAGACACTTGTAGACAAGCAAAAGGATTTTGAATTTGATCCTGTTTTCAACAGAGAGCCAATGTAGTTCCTTCAAACATGGGGTTGCATGATCTTGCTTATGAACTTGGCATACCATCTTCTCAGCCCAGTTCTGAATACACTTACCTTGGGGACACTAGTTTCTGTAGTTCTTATGATTTGGTTCAAGTTGTTTGTTATAGTTGTATCTAAAGAACGTGCTAAGTTGTAAGGCTTCAATATCCATATATTAGGCTTATCTCTGAAAGACAAAAAAAAAATTAAAAAATTAAAATTTTGAGTAAAAAATATAATGTGACCTTCCTAATTTTGAGTAAAAATATAATGTGACCTTCCTTTACAAACCGTAAAGTCATTTTTCATTTTAAGCTACACTGTGCAAAATGCACATAAAATTCTCATTCTGACAAATTGAGGTATTTGCCGATTTGTTGATGCTTTTCACAAATCCAAAAACAGATTTCACATGGAAAGGTTAAACTGAAAGCTTTTATGATCTACTAAAATTGAGCATGATCATAATAACGAAAAAAAGTCCGACTTGATCTATGTAAACAAACTTACTGAGTTGGAATGCAAGTGCACATTAAAACATAAGAAGGCAGTCTTTATAAACACGTTTTATAATGTTTCGTCATAAACTGGAGAACTCAAAATGCACATAGTTTGGTTTACTAAAGGATTCAGTAAAAAAGGAACCATATTTCTTTCATTTGCTTATGTTTTCTCAAAGTGACCAGGTTCACAACACGTTGGCACTAGCAGGGTTCGAACTCGCAACCTTCTGATCACAAGTCCTGCTCTGTTCCGCTAGACCACACGTGCCAGTATGGCCTGCCATGGCATCACTTTCATGCCAATCTGTATCCCCGTCCATATAACGTATTTGGACTTTCTTGATTTTCTTGAATTCCTTGATTTTGGCTTGTTGGATTTTGTTGGACTGCATGAGGCGGGTTAGTTTTACGATAGATAAAATCCTGCCCTGTTATCCTCCCCTTCCCAGCCCAGCTGATTTTATTTCCAAGTAAGTTTACCACATTCATCTCTTTGCAGAAGCAACTTGCACATGCTATGATACAAAACAACTCAATAAATTTCTATTAGGATCAAGCATCTAACATGTCTAATTTCGACAAAATACATCTTGTATGTTTTCACAAAATACATCCCAGAATACGTAAAGCATTGTAAAATTTAGTGCTAATAATACTGTATAAGTGGTATTTTCCGCGCTACATTTATTTTCGAGCTTTTCGCGCAAAATGAATTTAGCGCGAAAATAAATGCACCGCGAAAATTACTATGTATAGTTACAAAGGAAGTTCCACACTCGGTCACTGTTCACGTGCGCGAATATAAAAACGCGCGAAATGGTCCAAAATTGGCTGTGCGCGAAAATTACTGAGCGTGAAAATATTGGCGTTTACAGTAGTTCAAAGGTACACTTACTCTTTCTGCTGCTGTTGGAAGTATGAAACAAACTGAGGCAGTGCCAGATCAAGGTCAAAGGTTATGGGAAGCCATTTTGGTCCTAGTCTATTCTCCTTTTTCATTCTTCTTCCACTCATTGCCAGCATGTCCTTGGTAATAACAAGTTTCTCACCAGGAAACTGATTGATGAACTTATTCTTTTCTGCAATATAGCTACAAGGAATTAAAGTTATCAAGCAAAATATAGTTTGAGTCATGATGAATTTGTATAATTCAAAATATAAAAATCAAAAAGAATAACATATGTTTTTGTCTGCATTTGCATATAGTGCAATAAGGTTTTTTTCTCCCAAGTTTCATGCTGTGTGTACCAGACAAGTTCACAAAACAAATTGTGAATCGAAAAGATTTCTGAATTTGGATCTGGGTAAGTTACACTTCAATTAAGCAGATAACTGCATCACACAAAAGAGTGGACTCAAAAGTGTTCCATGAGAGTAAAATTTAGTAGCACAGAAGCTCAAAACTTATTTTTATTTAGTTACAACATTTATGTATTAATATCTATTATTATATTTAGGATTGAAATACCAAACGGGGTTGAAAAAAGCCAGGGTTAGACTACCCTATTTTTATGATCGATATGGGACAGATGGTTATAGCATTTCCTCCAAGGATAATTATCTCTCCTGAAATATTTATCCAATTGTATTTATATATACTTCATGTAGGAAGGAGAATATCTAGCTGAGCTCTAAATTTAACTCAATGCTTCCACCAAGGCAGATAAAGAACTTAACATAACAAAGAGCCTTTTCCCATTAGCCGAGGTTATTCACATAACGGTAATGTGAACAAGGCAAAGATTCCCGTTATTCGCATAACGGTTATGCAAACATGGCAAAGGTTCCTGTTATTCGCATAACGGTTATGCGGACAAGGCAAAGATTCCTGTTATTCGCATAACGGTTATGCGAACAAGACAAACATTCGTTATATTCGCACAATAATGTTAAAAACTGGGATTTCATGTAAATGACTACTTACATGAGAATAATAAAGCACAATACACATGCTACAGGGTCTATGAACCTACCCACCCGGGGGGTAACTGATATTGGTGCCTTGGTAACCACCCGAGTTCCATGGGTTCCGAAGGTGACCGATGTGAGACCAAAAATTGGCAAAAATGGGTGAAATGACACCCTATCCGAGACCATATATCTACCATATCAGTTCGAATGGATACCCTATCCGGGACCATACCTGTTCAAATGAATACTCTATCTGAGACTGTACGCAAATGTGACAAAATTATTATAACAAGAAATGATAGGTAAAATGTAACTGTGCACCATATTAAACACTTTTAAGAAGTGTTTCTATGTATTTGAAGCACTTTTATTGGCAATTTAAGAAACTATTGTCATTTATTCAACCATTCTTTCTTAGTTTGATACCCTATCATAGACTTAAAGCCAAATTTGATACCCTATGTGAGACTTGCAGATTACCACCTGGGTCGATTTTGATACCCGATATTGCAAGTCTCGAGACCTGTCCAGGTCTCACCTTTTTGGTAACGCAGAATACCCAGTTACCCCCCACGGGTAGTGGGGGTGTGTGGACTTCATTGTGTCATTTTTTGAAGGGGGGGGGGGGGGGGGGGGAAAAAAAGTACCAACCACAATATACCATTAAATATTGCAGTAACAAAGATAACAAACACTCCAGTGCTCCCGTTAAACATAAAAATGTAAAATAAAATACCCTAAAGCAAACGATTTCAGTGTCTTTAATCTTAAATAAATCTATTTCATGATTAAAATCAAAATAGACACTGAAGAAAAAAGGATGATTGCTTTCGGACTCGAACCCTCAAGATTGCAGGGCCGTCCACTCTAGACCAGCGCCTTAGACCGCTCGCCCACAGTGCTTGGGCTATTCATTTTCTGATCACTGTCGTACTTCAGTAATGACTATTCAGCTGCATTGATTTTTTCTAACATCTGATTGGTTCACGTCCGCTGTGCGATTTACAGGAATCTTTGCCTTGTTTGCATAAGCGTTATGCGAATAGTCAGTGCCTTTCCCATTTGTCTTAGCGTGGGCGTAACGTTGTACATTAAATCCGAGTATGTGTTCACAGCAGCTATTGTCCAGATTTGTCCATTTGTTTAAGAAATGTGTGCACAGCACTGCGCACCAAAAAGCTCTTTTACGATACAAACGCATGTGGGCCGATAGGCCCAGAAAGTATATCACAGTTGTGTGAATCTCTGTGGTTGTAGTATTGATACTCATGTGGCATGAAAATTTCCAAGGTGGTAACCATTATAATCTGAATTTGATCATTTCCATGTCTTTTAACAACAAAGGCATGATCAAATTGCGAATTTGTCGATGTTCATAAGGAACCAAAGATTTGTGTTGGTACTATGCATGATTCATGTAGTTTTTGCTTGTTAGCTTACACTTGTTACTGGTAACTCAAATGAGTTACCAGTAAAAAGTGTAAGCTAAAGGCTTAAGCCTGTATATCAAACTGTGTGATCATCGATAATGTTATAGACATGTCCGATGTTTGTCTTTCGACATATTGATACTCGAAAAGCCTACCGATTACAGCACTATGATTCCCGTAAATGCTCTCACTGGGGAATCGAACCAGGATCCAATGTGTGTAAAGCGAGATTTAAAACCACTAATACACTACATTGCACCTACGACTTACTTGAAATCTTTCCAGTTTTTCTTTACCCACAAGATGTCAGCATCCTCCTGATTAGACACAAACACAAAACCAGGATGTTTCAAATTCTCTAGTATCTGTTTATCGTCAGTAAACACTTTCAATGGTTCACTTAGTTTTTCACCACTTGGTTTGAAGTCCGAATCAGGAAGTTCTTCAAAACAACACACTTTCTTCATGTAACTTTCTTCTGGCTCTGTCTGGTCAATTGGTAAGTGGCTAAAATCTTTGGGTTGCCATGGTAATAGATGAATTTGTCTAAGTAAATCATCTTTGGTTCTATGGGCATAATCTCTGGAGACCTCATCTGGAATTAAAGTTTGAATTGTAAAAAGAAGAACACACAAAGTTAAGAACTCCAATAAAATTTTTCTGTACTTTCGAGAATCTGTTGAAATCCGCAGCCAGCAACCAAAACTCAACAGGGATGGAGGATACGAACTGCCGGCCATCTACGATGATCTGCTGTCACATTACCGCCCTAGCGGGTGGTCATGTGATTCACACTCACGCTGAATGAAGGGATCATGATGATCCCGCAAGCTACGTGCTGCAAAAAGTATGACTCTGAAAAGGTATCTATTTCAATTCTACTTAAACTGTAAAATGCAACCTTGAAATGAAAACAATAAAAACCATGATAACGCAAACATTCAAAAAGAAAAATTGCATCTTTATATATGTGGTCCGTCATATCATTATGTACCTTCGTTAAGGTTGGCATAGTATTGTAAAAACACATCAATCGTCTCCAGGTTCTTCAAAATAAATGTACTCGGCTTATCCTAAAACAGCCGAGTCGTTCACATGCCTCACCGCTTTTGCAGTCTCTCCACTGGTTGCCAATTGAGGAGAGGATTCGCTATAAACTCATTATTCAGACTTTCAAAGCCTTCCACTTAAAATCGCCTGATTTGATCGTCAAGTTTTACTCATTACAAAAACTTTTAACTCAATTTTCTCAAAACCATGTTTACCGAATCAGTATGATGCCTTTTACCAATTAAGATAACTTTGCCACCAAACATCCAATGACCAAAAGCAGGATTTCAGATGAGATCAAAATATCAGTTCTTATTTCGGGACCCTTACGGTACCTTTCGATATGAAGGTTCACATATCTGTTTTAGTTCCTTTTACTGAAAACAAAAGTTAATAATATCTTGGTAATCATTCGACTTCGGTTTGCCGAGTCACATTTTGCTCAAAATCTATACTTATGTGGTCCTGCTAAATGCAATTCAGTCTTAGCTAATTACCTGCATATTCAAGATCTTTGAGTATAAAGAGGAGTGAGAAGGCAATTTGTTGCGACGTATAAAGAAAAGGAACCAATGCGCACGTCGGTGTACCATTATGACGAATGCGAGAACCAAACTCATCTAGCACGTACCAACATGGCTGCTTATCTTCAGGAGAAGCTCCCTGGTGATAAACACAGAAATAGAGTCTGTATGAATGGGTTATTATTACTGTTGATTTCACACCAAGGTTGTCATAAGTCAAGATACAGTATTTTCGAGAATCAAGTTTTTCCGTTTGCAGGGTTTTTGAGTACGACGCTTGTTGCTACCCTGGGTTTTACAGCGTGTGACTGGTCTAATTCCAGTGATAGTATTACGCTTGAATTAAACGATGAAGTACGCAGGCAAACTTAATAAATAATAAAAATACAGTATGTTAAATATGACATGTAACAGCAAAAGGTACCAGTTGACTGTAAAGCACCAATTAAAAACCCATATTTGAAGAGAGAATAATAAATTAAAGCTATCATTTTGGTTCCTGGGTAAAATAACAATGGAACAAAGGTAAGAGGTGCTTTAGTTAATTGCTTTTGATTATTGGTTAGTTTTTAAAGAGTTTGTTAATCATATATCATACTTGTAGCTCCAACTTAAGGTGCCTTTTGCTGTAACACATCACAAATGCTAGCTTTTTGTGAGATTTTCTCACATTTCAAATTACAATGTACTTAGATTTTCACTTTGCTCCACAGACCGTGTCAGATGAGAAAAATTTGGACAAAGTATACTTCAGGTCCCATCCAAAAGTATTGAGTTAGGGTATGTTTAGGGTCAGGTCGTGTTTTAGTGAGTTAGGGTCGGGCAATGGTTAGAGTTACAACATTGTAACATATTACATACGCAATATTGTAGAACAAAAATAGTAAACAAGAAACTATAGACGATAACAAGTAAAAATATTCTTAACTTCAGCATTTTTGTCAAGTTGTGTCTAGCTTGTATGCATTGGCTTTAGCAAAACGAGCATGATTCAATATCTGTAGGCGTAAAAAATCAGGCACCAATAATGACAAATACAAAATTAATATTATTAATGAACTTTTCATTCAGAAGTGTTTACTTCACTTACTGGTGCTGCTAAACTGTATGTCTGATTAAACTTCCACATTTCAGTCAAGACTTGTTCAACATGGAAATCCACCAGCTTGTCTTCTACCTCATCGATTGACATCAATCTCATCATCCGTGGCAAAAGTCCTGGCACCTGTGTTAGCTGCTGTCTAGCCTGGCCTGCATGTCTGTAAGTCCATGCATGGTCTATTAGAAAAATACTGTAGAAATAAGATATAGTAATATTAGATATCAGTATAGCGGATCTATGATTTGAAAAAAATTGTCACTTTACCATGGTGGGAGACGATGTGTGTACCAAAACTTTGTCCAAATTAGGCTAATATTGTAGGATTTAGACGAATTGATCCTTAAGACGTAACTCCTCACTAAAACTTGCAATTGGGAAACAGATTTTAAAGAGCTCCTGTAATTTCTAGAAATGAAGGCCTGTTTGTTGCTTAGAGCATGTGCAATAGTAAATGTGGATCAAATTTAATCAAAAAATGGAACAAATGGAACTCTAGAATTTCCCATCAGTTAGCAAGATATTTACTTGTTAGGATCAGAGCATTGTAAACCATCTTCTTTGACGACAACAACTTTAAGTTGAGGTGGTTTGTTCTCATCTTTCGTCTCCTCTTGTTCATCCTGCTTGTCTTCAGTTTCTTCACTATCCTCTTCATCAACATATGTCATCATAAACACTTCACCAGCATCATATACCTATATGCAAAACAGATGAGATGATTGAGGAAAATTTGATATACAGTTTGCTCATCTGCAGTTTTTCACAAGTATGTCATTATCGATGTCCAAAACGCAATACCTTTTGAAGTTATAAAAAATCAGGAAAAGTATAAAATAATCTTTCATTCTTCTTCATATTGGTATTTCTTTATGCCAATCATGTGCAAAAACACAAAATGTCCAGAAAAAGTCAAGTGGTGTCTTTCAAAATCCAACTTTAAGGGGTAAAATTTAGAGTAAAATTGCACGCAAATCCTTATAAATGCGGTAGCTAAAACTTGTATCAACATATCTTAATGCCAACCCACTCCTGCCCCAGGTGGGAAGTTTTCCAACTCATTACATTTCTTTATTTTTTCCAAACAAATCACACAAATTTCCCTCCTTCCCCATCTCCCCGTTTTTCCAGGGGTGAATATGTACTGACTGGCTCAATGGTTAATTTTGCCAAATTTTGAAGTCTCATTTTGAACGACTGGTATCATGAAAAATGTGGGAAATGTGGTCTTGCAGAACTTAGTGAATTGCTAATGCCATGGTAGTCAAGGAGTATACCTAACAAACACTTAAGAATAATAAGGTCTGGTGTAGATTCTTCCCACTAATTTTTTTACCTACATTTTTTACATGAATCAATAGAACATGTTTAATGTTTTTGAGGAATATTGGAGAAAATTGCAATTCTTTACCCACTTTAATTTTTGCCGACAGCTGCAAAAAATGGTGTGAAAAATTGAAAACAGTGTTTCTAGTTTCAAATCTTAAAAAAACAAGCATGGTTCGCGAACCAGTAGTCTCGCCTGCGTATCGACCGCCTACTGAATTGACCGCCTTCTTAATCATTCAGTTGTGGGGTGGAATAGGATAGGGTAGGAGTAGGTAAGGAGTAGGGTATGCGTATTGAGCGCTTTCTTAATTGATTGCTACATAATTATTCAGTGCGTGTTAATTCCCTCAGATTTGGTAAACAAGCACTATGGTCTAAGTCAGGGGTTCATGAGTTATGACCTTGACCTCAAAATGACCTTGGATGACCTCAGCTCAGGTCAACTTTTTGAAAAAATTTGGAAATTTGACCCCAGATGACCTTTTGACCTTGACCTTGGATAAAGTACTTTCTATGGTCTAAGTTTAGTCCATGTGGGTTTAGGTGTTCATGAGTTAAGAGCTTGACCTCAAAATGACCTTAGGTCAACTTTTGAACAATTTTAAAAATTTGACCTCAAATGACCTTTTGACCTTGAATGACCTTCACCGCACCCCCCAAAAAGGCGCGGCGCGTGTGCTAATCCCGAACCCCTTCATGTCACCAAGTTTCATTACCATAGCCCTTTATGGTTTAGGAGATAAACTTAAAATACCAAATCACGCATAAATTATGCAAATTAGGTACTTCATATGCATTAGGGTGCATCAAACGCCCCATGGTTTTTAAAAAAACTTCTAGTAAACTTCTACCTAGTATACAATTGTTCCTATGCTTGATAAAAATACCTGTGTCAAATTTCATCAAAAACGAAATTCGTTTAGGGGGGCCACGTGGCAGTTTTTATACATGCCATTAGTTTTGAAATATGCAAAAGGCAGCTATTGTGTTTTCTATAGCAAAACTCAATACAAAATACAATAGCTGCTTGGTTGAGTTCAGTGACATATGCTTTGAAAAATCACTGCCATTCATTTTGTCTAGTCTAATTCTTCTACTGATCATTTATTATCACAAGCAGGGTAAAGAAAAAAGTCAACCTTTCTGGGAACTGTTCTAGTGCTGGTGAGAATTTTCTGTGAGATTTATGAAAAAAATGGTTAACATTGCTCTAAACATCACTGGTTTTTGTCAGTAATTTGACATTAACCCCCAAATTTGCATTATTGTCTCATTTATTTGTATTTCAGCATTCAATATTGCCAGAAAAAAATCATCTGTCGTCAGAAAGTTTTGTTATTATTTATAAACATTTCAAGCTGAATAATGATCTTGTTGTTTAGGCATTGAAAAGAGCTAGAAATCCAATAATTGCCTACTTAAGGCTAACTGCATGAACGATCTGAAGTGCTTTCATTGATCATTAATTATCACTAGTGATAAAGCATTTTGGCACCATGAGTCTTCTAAGGGGTCAGGTCAAGGTCATTTAAGGTCAAAGGTCATTTGAGGTCAAATCTGAACAGTGTTCAAAAAGTTGACCCTTGGTCATCTGGGGTCATTTTGGGCAATTCAAGGTAATTGTATATCCCATGAAACATTCAGAGTCATTATTTGCAATACCACATATGGCAGCTATTCCTTTGTGAGTTTCTGAGTGAGGATTCTGGAGGTAATAATAAATAGCTGCCATATGTAAGCAGGCAATTTCAATACCTTAACTTTAATGCCACCGTGGTCCCCCTAGACCACCTCTAATTTTTTTCAAACTTTACACAGCCTGTTTTCTAGCCAAATGGAACATTCTAAGACTAGGTAGAAAAAATATGTATTACATGAGGGCGTCTGATGCACCCTAATATGCATAGTTTGCGTTCAAATTGTACGCAGCGCCAGTTCAGCTCCAACCCTACCCACTCACCAAATATCATCAACATAGGGCATACGGTTTCCGAGATTTGCTCCGGACAAGAAATGTGGACGGCGGACGTCGGACAGTTTTAAGGAATGGTATGTCTCTTCTGAAAAATTTTCAGGGCGAGACAAAAAAGATCTTGTTTCCATCATAAATTATTTTTGATGAAATTGTTTCTCTTAATATGTATTTTTAAAAAATATTTTATCTTGTAAATCCATTTGAGGTACAAATTTAGGATTTAGAAACAGTAAGACTAGACAAGATCAATGACATGGCACGAATTACTGCAAGAAACAGATAAGATCAAACAGTAAGACCAGACAAGATCATGGACATGGCATGAATTACTGCAAGAAACAGTAATACCAGACAAGATCAAGGACATGGCACAAATAACTGCAAGAAACAGTAAGACCAGACAAGATCAAGGACATGGCATGAATTACTACAAGAAACAGTAAGACCAGACAAGATCAAGGACATGGCTTGAATTACTGCAAGAAACAGTAAGACCAGAAAAGATCAAGGATATGGCACGAATTACTGCAAGAAACAGTAATACCAGACAAGGTCAAGGACATGGCATGAATTACTGCAAGAAACAGTAAGATCAGACAACATCATGGACATGGCACGAATTACTGCAAGAAACAGTAAGACCAGACAAGATCATGGACATGGCATGAATTACTGCAAGAAACAGTAATACCAGAAAAGATCAAGGACATGGCATGAATTACTGCAAGAAACAGTTATACCAGAAAAGATCAAGGACATGGCATGAATTACTGCAAGAAACAGTAATACCAGACAAGATCAAGGACATGACATGAATTACTGCAAGAAACAGTAAGACCAGACAAGATCAAGGACATGGCTTGAATTACTGCAAGAAACTGTAAGACCAGACAAGATCAAGGACATGGCACAAATTGCTGCAAGAAACAATAAGACCAGATAAGATCAAGGACATGGCACAAATTACTGCAAGAAACAGTAAGACCAGACAAGATCATGGACATATGGCATGAATTACTGCAAGAAACATTAAGACCAGACAAGATCAAGGACATGGCACAAATTGCTGCAAGAAACAGTAAGACCAGACAAGATCAAGGACAAGGCACAAATTACTGCAAGAAACAGTAAGACCAGACAAGATCAAGGACAAGGCACAAATTACTGCAAGAAACAGTAAGACCAGACAAGATCAAGGACATGGCA
>JXSR01S073909.1:114415-124551 GCA_000969725.1 Ophiothrix spiculata | reverse complement strand
TCACATTCTCATCCCCCAGGGCTCAACCGGAAGTAGTATAGTTTTTGATGCCAAATGAAAGCCCATATTTTTCTGATTATAAATTTAAAATTTCACCTCAAAAATCTTTATAGTTTTGAAGATTAGCACAAAATATAAAATTAATTGGTATACCTATTTTCCATTTCTTTTGTATTGAAAAAAAACCCAACCTCATCCCCATAGTTGCATACTTTCTTTTGCCTCTCAGGAGAAAACAAGATACAAGCTAAGGCTGAAACCTTGCACAATGCATTTCGGAGGTCAAGGTCAATCAGTTAAAAGTAAATTATACATGTATCCTAAAATAGGAACCTGCACCTTTAATTGATGTTTGATTTAATTCTTCACACAGATTCTATTCACCGTTGTTGAGTGAACATCAAAAGGAACACATACGTAACTTTGCAGCAGAGAGCTTTGGATTCCTGATGAGAAAGATACACGATCCTAGTGACTTGTTTGATTTTATGCTGGCCAGTCTGGAAGAAAAACCCGATGTAAGTCTTGCAGCATTCTATTTTTTTTTCTTATTCTTTTTTTTTCTTAGAGTGATTCAATTGTTTCAGACTTCAAATGCCTATGAGAGGAAGTTATTAAAATATTGCAGTGTGCACAGATATTTAGAAAAACAATCTGGATTTTGAATTTTGAGGTCTCTGGACAACTGGACAATAAGGCTGGAAGAATAGGGGGCCCTTGACCATGACAAAAAAAGGGGGAAATGGAACAAAAATATTAAGTACCCAACATGAAAATGATTGAATACAAATACATATCTTGGGAAGTTCTTCATGGATGCTTGCAACTTAAGGGCAGTGAAAATCGACAGAAATGTTTGAATCCAAAAACAACAACAAAACAATTCATATCAATAATTGTGATAATTATCCTGTGACATACCTGTCAAGTCTCCCGATTTAGGTGGGAGTCTCCCAATTTAAGGCAGCCCTCCTGATCTCCTGCCTTTTTAAAAATCTCCTGATATCTCCCTCATTGATAGAAAAATTCTACTGCGATGTGGCATCAGTGACCTCAAGCAGGTCCTTGGGACAGTTTCCCGGGCCAGGGTAGGGTAGGTACCCTGAAACTGCATGTATGACCTGTAGACTGATCGTTCATTTGGTCCCCAACCCCCATTTTTCCTTTTTAACAATAATCACAAATGTTATAAAATTTGCCCTTCTATAGTTTTATTTTACGCAATTTCCTTTCCAAAGCCTATATTTGGCCAAATCGTATAGTTCTCCAGATAGCCAAGAAACATCCCTATAACTTCAAATAGGCGACTGAAATCCCCCACCCCTTGAATAAATAGTAGAGTTGCATGATTAAAATTTTAAACAAGGGGGTCCTGAGTTTTAACCTGGCCCAGGGCCCTGGCAAAGCTAAATCCGCCACTGAGTATGAACTTTAATCTCAGCGCACAAAATGCGAAAAAGTTTTCTTCAGGCAGGTATAATGATAAAGATTTTGTGTTGATTTTTGAAAATGCCAACTAGATGCTATTAGGAAGTTTAAATTTTAGCATCCTCCTTGGTGTAATATTGTGTCATTTAGTCGTATGAAATGCATAACCTGGATACCTTTCCATGACATGTTTGTTAACATCTATTTATTATTCCTTGTATCAAACAGCAAGTTGAAGGTGTTGGCAGGCTTTTCTTTGAAATGACAAAAGGAGTTAGCAAGCAGTTTCATTCATGCACAGAGAAGGTTTGTTTTCTTTCATTTACTTCTGTGAGGCACTGTTGTAGTAAATTGGCCATCAGATTTCTAAGGAAATGTTGTGGATTTAAGTATGTCATTCTTTATATTTTTATTATCACCTAATTTGTAACTAAACTAAGCCCACGATTTCTCTGGGTTTCTAAAATTTGAATTCTGTGCTTCAAATTGGATGATTTCTGTGATTTTCCGTTTTCAACAATGAAATACTAAAAAATTGAACCAAATTGCCCAAATATGTTTAAAACAAATGTCAACACCTCCCAGGGATCGGCACGCACGTAAGAGGTGACTGACTATTGATACTTGTGCTAAAAATAGAACAAGTAGTAATCTTATGCTGCTTTCATACTCGTGTAGTTTTGTAGTTTTGTCGCTGCATGACGTATATTTTTTGCAAAAACTTACCGCTTCCGTTTGTCGTAGCAGCAAAGCTACATGTCGCTGCGATAATCGATATTGGCAAAATTTTGTCGCACGACAAGATATTGCGAGTTGAAATGAATTCAACTTTCAGAGCGACATGAAACGGCAAATCTGCAAAGCCACAAAACTGCAAAGCTAAAGGAGTGTGAAACAAACCAATCGACAGAGCTGCAAAGCTACAAAGCTGCAAAGCGACAATAAGTATAAAAGCAGCATTAGGCTTTGTAGTAGTAGGCTTTCAATGTACATCAAGTTTTGTAATTCCTGGCTTGACAATGCATAACACATATTTCTCTCGCTGTCCTAGGTTCTACCCATCTTGTTGGACAAACTAGGACCATTCCAAACATCATTGGAGAATGGAGCTTCTGCTGAGTTGCCATGGCAACTTGTCTTGGAGACACTAAGTGAAATGTTGACATCAATGGCCAAGTACACTTCTAAAGAGCATGCACAAGTTGTGTGGAAAGCTTTACAGGTAAGGTGTTATGTTTGATTCTGATTATGCTCTATGAAAAGACCAGAATGTACATCCAAGATATATTTATAGAAAGGAAATTGGAAATGGTATGCATTATTATAGTCAATATTGAATGAAATTTGAAAAGGCTGGTCATTGTGAACCAAACAGAACTTCCGTTATTGAAATTCTTTAGCTCTGTTTGGTTATTGTGAACCAAACAGAGCTTCAGTTAACTGTTATTGGCAGTCAAAGTCAAATCTAGGCTTTAATTTAAGCCATCAAACCTTTTTTAATTTCAATTAATTAAACCTAATGAAATAACCAGGCCCATATCCAGGATTTTTTCAGGGGGTGTGGGATTTTCAAAAAGTGGACCTTTTGGAGGAAAATGTTCATTTTGGTCAACCCAGTGGTTTTAAAAAAGTAACAAGAAAAAATGTTTTCAGTGGTTTTGCAAACATTTTGTGGACTTTATTTTATTATATATTTTACATTGTGAATACAGGCTTGGAAATAACAAGGCATATCTATTGTGATTTTGTTTCTTCAGAACTGTGTGTTGAATTTATTCCAAGCCATTGTAAATGGATGTCATAAGCCTAAGATGATAGCTGCATACAGTGACCAACTTAGCAGACTGGTACAGCTGGTGAGACAGTGGGTGCAGTGGAATAACGGAGCATTGCTCACAGAGTCAACACAATTAGCAAAGGTGAGACCATAATCAGTGAATTTCAGCAAACCCTTATCTCCTCTTCTAAGACATCATCATCATCCTTCAACTTCCATCGAGATCCATTACACACTTTTTTCCCAACCATCTTTATTACACATTGCACTTCCAAGTTCATTGAAGCTCAAGCCAGTATCTCTACATATGGTATCAGGGTATGTTAAAGGTCTACAGCCTCTGTTTAGAAATGGCAGTCTCCATAGAAGAAGGTCTGATATGATTTGGTCCTTGGCTCGAAAGCAGTGACCAGCAAACTGCGGTCTCTTTGCCATGGTTGTAGAGATGGGGCTATATCACCATAACTCTGATGCATAGACATGCATGGCCTAGATAAGCCTCTGACTTTTGATCATTAAGCATTGTAGTATCCTTGATCAAGATATTAACTCAGATATATTTCTCACAATCCTTACGTAGAGTAAAATAAAGTCAGGCTCAGGTTTGTAGATTTTTTGCACATGTCGATCATAATATAAATTTGCATGTATCAAGAAATTCAAAAAAGAGGGAATCGGAACACATTTTGACCACCTTGTTAATCCTTTGGGTTTTCTGTCATCTTGATTGTCAAACATTGAGGGCAGTTATTGTAACTCAGGTAATGATCATGTGTGAATGCAACAAAATTAATTTCTTGGAAATTAAGGGGTTTTCTCAGAGATGCAATTGCTTATAACTGCTCAAAAACATTTTTTTTCCATAAATAGTAAAAAATCGAGAATATGTTTGCATCCGTTTTACGTGCGCAAATTTAAATGCACACTGAACGCATACTTTACTAACGCGTTAGTTAATCACGCGCCACATAGCTGTGTAATATATACGTGATAAATTATGCAGACACAGATGTGCCATCAAAGTTATCAAATTTTATTGAAAAATGGCCGTTTTGTCATTTTTTTGAAAACTAACACGGTGACCCTATTTTTGAATTTCAGTATTTTGAAGTGTACAAAAAATGCTTTAACATATGTGAAAATTACATAAATAAATGGAGCATGTACTATTTTAAAAGCACATAATGATCAACTTTTTGGAACTTTCCTTATACTTTGTGTGGTAAATCGAGTGAATTTGGGAAAAATGTACTTTTTGAAATGTCTGTATCTCAAAAATGAGCACGGTGACCTATCTATTTTATTTTAGATTTGTTATCAACACAAATAAATCTACAGATTACTACATTTTAAAGAAAATCAATGGAAATTTTGCATCTCTGAGAAAACCCTGACAACCTTTAGGAAATTAGTATTTCTAGCTAAGCACAATTTATAATACATATAAACAAGGATTGTCTGAGAAATAAAATGCAAACGCTCTATATGCATCATGTCAAGATTTTCATGATCTGTCTATACTAGCTATAAATAAAGTGGCACAAAAACTGGCCTCCATGGGAAACAACAAGAGGGTGGCAAGCAAGTATTCCTTGTTTTTTTTGATTTTTTGGTTTGTATCAAGGAATTTAAAAGGTGGAACCGGTTCTCGCAGCCATTTTGATTTCAATGCCGTGTAAATCCTATGATACGGCAGCCATCTTGGATTGTCACCTATGGAGGGCGAGTTATTGTACCTCCGGCATTTTCGGCTCTGCATGCCGCACTTCAAGAGTCTTTGCAATGGATTAGTGGGAAACTCGGCGTACTTTGATCAGAGCAAGTCGCAATACACTCTACTTGAAAAGCAGACACGGTTTGCTCGTGTAACAAAATGCACACTCTGTTTAGCGTCAAGTGAAGATTTAAGCGATCTGCTTGGATATTGGGTCAATCTCCGAATATATCCTGAAGTACAATAACTCTGCTCCATGAGTGACACATGATGGTGGCGTATCCCGATTCCCATATAAAAATTCCTTGGTTTGTATACATATATCCTCAACCTCACAAGAATGTTTATTTTCATACAGGTGATTTTACAGCTGTTTTCATGTGAGCTGCAGGCTGAGTGTGGCAAGGAAGTGTTAAACCTGACCGTATCTTTACTGACAGCGCCTAAAGTGGACTTGCCCCAGGATATCATTGATAAACTTGTCAATGCTGTAAGTAAAAAAGATGCTGGTGATTTTTATTGCACTATACCTCCCAGACCTGACCATATCTGTACTGATGGCGACTAAAGTGGACTTGCCTCAGGTTATCATTGATAAACTTGTCAATGCCGTAAGTTTTGTTTAATATCTTTTATCATGAAAAATATATTTAACAGTCAACTAGTTGGCTTTCAATTAATTTATCAGCGTGTCAAAAAGACCTTTCAGGAAAAAGTTCACTCGCACCATTTGGAAACATATCTTATATATTTAATTGTCCAAATGTAGCAGAAATACAGTATTGTGAATTTTTTGCTTCAGGAATTTCGAATACAACTTTTACTTTTAATGCATTCCCAATGTTCCTTTTTATTTCAGATGTACAGTAGCAAGTATGAAGTATCAGCTTTACTAGACGTCAGCAGAAAAACTTTCAAAATGGCCGACTTTGAGAAGGTAAGTTTGAAGCTGGTTTTAAAGGCCTGTACGACTTGTATTGCTGCAGCAAGATATTTCTTGGTGTCCATAGTTATTGTGTTCGAAAAAGGGACATGTTGTTTTTTTTGCCACAAAACGTATACCACTTAAGGGAACTACACCATCCCAAAACTTATTTCCAAATGTTTTGAGAATTTTGCATCATTTGAAGTACTGGCTGTAAAAGTTGCCACATTGAAATTTTCATTAACAAACTCAACCCATTCATCAAAATATTTGGATTTTCTTTCATTATTAGTTATTGTTGGCAACAACAAATATAATCCCCTCTTGGGTTTGAAATCTTTAAGTTGGCTTTAATAGAAGATCCATTGCACCATTGTAAGTTCTTTTGATTTAGCTGTAATCTATGATGTAAAAGCATTGTTTTATAAGCAAAACTTCTTTCCTGACATAGCATTAATATTTAGAGAATAGTCACATACCAAAGATCAACATGCAAAATGAACTTTGGAGTTTTTGACTTTCTGAAGGTTTGATCAAAATTCTCACAATATTGACAGTGAAGAGTTACGGTGGCTTCAGAGTAGGTGTCGCATTGTAGCGTGTAGCTGTGGCAGACGACCAAGCATTTACAATTTGGAGTTGTCGTAATGTAGCATAGCACATTTGCATATTGCCGCTATGGTCTGTCACAAGAAATGTTGAATTTATTCCAACTCAAAATAACGTATCGTTGCTACCACCACGACAAGGAAATTGATATATCAAATGTCTAACCAGATTGGAATACCTACCTTTAATTAATTTAAATAGGCATTTTTTTATTTATTACAATAAAATATCACACAAGTTCTGTAATTTGATGTGATAAATTGTTAGTACATTTTTGAAAAATAAATATGAAGTCCTAATATAACAAGTGTGAAAAATTAATCATTTTGTGTCCTTTATCCAGGATGTGCTACCATCATTAATGCAGTATTGTCACACTAACATGGCAACTAAATCACCATCAACAAAGGAGGCCATCTTGTTTACACTCACTGACCTGGTCCTTGGCAGACAGGATTCTATTAGCGACAGTATGAGTCTACAGGACTTCAAACCATATCCGTTGGATTTTAGGCTGGCTATACACAAAGGGTTAGTAATTACTGAAATGAACTAAATTTTATGAGATTTTGCAAAATTCAAATACTTTCTTGATTATCTTCTGTTGTATATCTTTCAACACTAACATCTCAGAATTAACTTTTAATGACTTTGCTGCTGGCAGGCTTTAATAAAGATGTTCTTATCATGATTAACATATGTGGGTTACTCTACCAAATGAGCAGAAAGTCACAAATGAAGATTTTAAATGAAAGTAAAAATATGGTAAAAAGTTTGAATTTCGTTTATTGACATAAAACGCATCCATGCATAAGTTTTTAACTATACCTCCAGTTTTGAAGGTCAATTATGCCGGGAAGTGCAATTAATCACGGTTAAATGATCACATTTTGCTATCACTATAGTTATTAATTATTTTAAAATTAACTTGCAGCTAATTTTTATTGCCAGATTTTCAGTGGACTGTCTGTATGTTGATCTCTAAATGGAAAATTAAGAAAGAGTGACACATTATATATCATTCGAAAGCTGGGATTATAGAGAATTTAAATATGCCTTAACCTCAATTTTGAAATTGGCAACTTTCCGCTCGTTTTGGTAGAGCACCCTTCATATACCACCTTTGTTCCTTCCCCTTTATTTATCATGCTGTTTTCATTCTATTTGCTAACAACTTCTAGTCATACTATACCTATAATTTGTGACCTGCCATATCGAAAAGCACCTGAAGGTCGGCATTGTAAATTATGAGATACATGCCATTAAAGCTGGGCATAGTCAAAAATCACATCCAAGGTCAAATTTCTAATTTTCATCAGAAACATTACTTTGAAGTGTATTCTGACATATTAATCAGGTTCCAACATCCAAAACATTAGAAAAATTTGTTAAGAACCAAGATAAAAATCCTCTCTCCATTAAAGTTTTATATAGTACAAAAACTTACAACTCGATTTTCTACGAACTATAGTTTTCCGAATCAGCCTGACGCCTTTTGACAATTTGGATGTAACTTTGCAACTGAACATCCAATAACCAAAAGTAAGGTGTCATTTCAAAGCTTAAAATCTCAGCTTTCAGAAAAAACCCAACCCAATTATGATTTTGGGACCCTTAAGGTGCCTTTCAATATGACAGGTCACATTTGTATTTCTCCATTTATCAGGAAGAAGCAATCCAGTAAGAAGAAGTCACAGAGTTTTCCGGAATATGTACTTTCCCGCCTCGATTTCCCAGAAGACCTGTTAGCTGAAGACAATGTCATCCCCTCACTTTGGGCAGCTATTGTATGTCTACCTTCACTAAAGTAAGTTTCAGTGTTAGCTTGAAATAACATGTCAAATTAAGCAAGAATTACTGGTGGGTTAATCTTTGTTTTGAATAAGATGTTGAGACGGATCAAACTGGCACCAAATATTATAATAATTTTTCTCATTTAATTTTACAATTTTCTTAGAAGTGAGTGAGTGAGGTTTTTTTTTTGTTTCATTCAGTAGTAATTTTGAACTTTTTTTGCTGGCGGTTAAGTAGTTGCACACATATTTTATGCTTCTTGATATTATTATACTTAGTTTCATTTATTTTATTTATTTATTTATTCTTTCTTTATTGAGGGTTTTACTGGTTCAGTGACAAGCACTGCTTTACAACCAGGCCCTCATTGTACACAAATTGTATTACGATATAGTAATAAAATATACATATATCATACACTTTTTACAAGATATCATACAGTATTTACAATAAGTTACAAATATGTTTGAATTACAAATAAGTATAATGGCTGCTACAAGATAATACCATATATTCTTGTAGTTACAAAAATACAAAGATATTATTTTAAACACAAAGAAACAAGCAAGTGAAAGTAGGCCTAAATTGGTTTCAGATTTGTTATAAAGATTTTTTATGAAATAGCCATTTGCCCCATTTAAGTATTTCTATTAATTACCATGACAGAAAAGGGTGTTTTATGATTGATTTTTTGCCCAGGTTACACAATTTTTACATGAAACATTATTTTTTCTGTGTGTTATCACTTAATGGCTAGTATCACTTAGTGATCATTAACAGCATCCAACTTTTGGGTAAAATGAAGTGATTACACACAGAAAATATGAAAGAAACCCTAATTGTCCCCGCCGAACAAGTTCGAAAAGGGGACTATAAAATGGGCCCCTAATTGTCCCCGCCGAACAAGTTCGAAAAGGGGACTATAAAATGGGCTCCGTCTGTGTGTCTGTGTGTCCGTGATGAAAATGTTAACCCAAATGTTAACCTTCATTTTCTCATAACTTGGTGGGGGTGCCACTTGACCGAACAAAGACCGAGTTTGTATTGGTTAGTGGATCAAAGGTCATCGGGGGTCATCCGGGGTCATCCTCATTAAAGGTCAAAAGAGGTCAAATGGGGTAAACCTTGGTGTACGGACATGAAACTTGGAGGGCGTGGTCGATTGTTGATGCCAAAAAATTTTGAGGTCACTTCAAGGTCGTCAGGGGTCGATTGTTGTTGCCAAAAAATTTTGAGGTCATTTCAAGGTCATCAGGGGTCATTCAAGGTTACAGAAGTTAAGCTCAATGTGCATTACTGATCTCCACATTCGGCGGGGACACAGTTTACGCATCGCGTAAACCTGAGTTCTACTTGTTTACCTATTAACTGTGATTGTATGTCTTAAATTATTATGCAATGTACAACCTTGAATTACAGACCATTGGATATTGATCTCTGCAGTAAGAAGTTGCAGAAATTGATTCATGATATCTGGAGTATCGTTTCTGCTGGAGGTGATTTAGAATCAGGTATGTCAAAGGTCATTGAGGCTTAAAGAAACTGATTAATGATATCTGGAGTATCGTTTCTGCTGGAGGTGATTTAGAATCAGGTATGACAAAGGTCATTGAGGCTTAAAGAAACTGATTAATGATATCTGGAGTATCGTTTCTGCTGGAGGTGATTTAGAATCAGGTATGTCAAAGGTCATATATAGAAGCTAAACCTAAATCAGAAACCAATGGACCTTTTCAAAATCCATTCGGAAATCTCCGGAACCTTGATCACATGGCCATTTTTTCAACCAATCACGTACAAGCTCACTTAGTATGCACGCTTTTATCAACAAATTTTTCCGAAAATTCTCTTGCATTTCAGTGCAATAAAAGTGAAAAATAATTAGAACC
>JXSR01S073909.1:86786-104139 GCA_000969725.1 Ophiothrix spiculata | reverse complement strand
AATGAGTGCAACAGTAAAAAGTAGTCTCCAAATGCTTCTTAACAAGCCAGTTTGTTTGGATGGAACAGTGGATTACTGACAGTGTATTTTAAATTTTTTAATAACTATTTATTCAACAGACAATTATAAGGTACATAACAACAGACAATAATTATAAGGTACATAATTATTACAGATTTTAAAAGTTGATTTTGCGATACATATTTTCAAAACGGTCTCTTGGTGTATTTTACTAGTGCTTTGTTTGTCCAAATATGATCAAAATTCAGTTAAAAGTTAAAAACTTTGTAGTGTGTGATTCACTTAAAGGTGTAGGTTCCGATCATATTCTCATCCCCCAGGGCTCAACCGAAAGTAGTATATTTTTTAATGCCAAATAAAAGCCCATTTTTTCTGATTATAAATCCCAAATTTCACCTCAAAATTGTTTATAGTTTTGGAGATATAGCACAAAATGTAAAATTAATTGGTATACCTATTTTCCATTTCTTTTGTATTTACATAACAGCCTCATCCCTAGGGTTGCATACTTTCTTTCTCTCATGAGAAAACAAGACTCAAGCTACGTTTTTGAAACCTTGTACAATGCATTTCAGAGGTAACGGTCAATCAGTTAAAAGTAAATTATACACATCCTAAAATATGAACCCTACACCTTTAAATATTCCATAAACTGATTGTAACCTTTTCAGTTCAAGGGTTAAATTTCACTAATTCTTACAAAATTAAAACCCTGGACAGGTTTACAATCACTAGTCTTGCAGGATATCTTTTCCCACACATCTTTATCAATAATTTTGATAGTCAACATGTAAAATATTTTAAATAATTGCTGAATAATTTGTTTTAGAACTAAGAAGAATTTGAAATTTAGTTAAATGACTGTAGGTTATTATGGCTCATCACATTTCAGAGGGTAACTGGGTATATTGACAGGGTAACCACGGGCTTTACCAAAAAGGCGAGACCTGGACAGGTCGTAGGACTTGCAATATAGGGTATCAAAATACATGGTACTCAAGTCTCACATAGAGTATCAAATTTTGCTTTTAAGTCTCTGATAGGTATCAAATTAAGAAAGAATGGTTGAATTAATGACAATGGTGCCTTAAAACACCTAGAAACACTTATTTAAATCTTTATAGCTATTATGCTACTTTCATGCTATTTTCTTTATGAACTGATTTAATTCGGAAAGCACTCAACGAAACCACCTGCTATGTTTGTTGGTCTGGTGGGGTAATGAGTGCAACAGTAAAAAGTAGTCTCCAAATGCTTCTTAACAAGCCAATTTGTTTGGATGGAACAGTGGATTACTGACAGTGTATTTTGAATTTTATTGATGCAAAATATAGATTTCATTCAATAGACAATTATAAGGTATTATTATTATTACAGATTTTAAAAGTTGATTTTACGATGCATATTTGCAAAATGGTCTGTGAGTGTATTTTACTAGTGATTTGTCAAAATACAGTCAAAATTCAGTTATAAGTTAATAACTTGTGTAGTGTGTGATTCACTTAAAATAGCAAATATTTCACAAACTGATTGTAACTTTTTCACTTCAATGGTTATATTTCACTAATTCTTAAAAAAAGAAAACCCTGGACAGGTTTACAAACGCTAGTCTTGCAGGAAGTCTTTTCCAACCCATCTTTATCAATAATTTTGATAGTCAACATGTAAAATATTTTAAATAATTGCTGAATAATTTGTTTCAAAGCTAAAAAGAATTTGAAATTTAGTTGAATGACTGTAGGTTATTATGGTTCATCCTATTTCAGAAGCCCCTGGGGAAGGGGGGGGGGGGGGAGAGGGGTAACTGGGTATTCTGACCGGGTAACCACCGGCATTACCAGATAGGTAAGGTCTTAGGACTTGCAATATAGGGTATCGAAATCTACATGGGACTCTGCAAGTCTCACATAGAGTATCAAATTTTGCTTTTAAGTCTCTGATAGGGTATCAGACTAAGAAAGAATGGTTGAATTAATGACAATGGTGCCTTAAAATACATAGAAATACTTCTTAAGAATGTTCAAATGGTGTACAATTTTACCTATGATTTCTTGTAATAAGTATTTTGTCACATTTGCGTACAGTCTCAAATCGGGTATTCATTTAAACATGTATATGGTCTCGGATAGGGTTTCCCTTCAAACAGATATGGTAGATTTATGGTCTCAGATAGGGAATAATTTCACCCATTTTTGCCAATTTTTGGTCTCACATAGGGTCATCTTCGGAACCTGCGGAACTCGGGGGTTACCTGGAAATAAATATCAGTTCCCTCCCTGGGTTCAGAAGTAAGGTTCCAAGACTAGTCCAAGGAACAACCAAATCCTCTCCCCTCTTCATACTACGAATAATAGCAAAGTAGAAAAAATAGGGCAAAATTTGCAAGGCAGTGACATTGATAAACTTGATGTGACTTAAGCTTTGCTTCAATTTTTTTTGATAACTTTGCTCCATTTTTTTGATAACATTTATATTTTGTTTACAGAAATGAGTATTATCCAGCAGATGTAAACAATGCTCCGACTCAAGATATCCGGAAGAAAAGCAAGACCGATAACTCTTCAGACCAATCAGCTGAAGACATTGATGATGACGATGCTACTCAAGTGGAAGAGCCTGGCAAAGCTGTCAGAAAGAAGAGAATTGGCATTGTCAATAAGTAAGATTGGCTAGTTAATCCAAACTAACTATAGTCGTGTGAAGAAAACCTTTTCACTTTTACGCGTTTTGGGTGCAGAGGTTGAAGTTCACACGCAACTCACACATACCAATGAGCTCGTGTGATTTGACAGTTTTGTTGCTGCGTGACTTGATTGATATGATTGGTTTGTTGTTCACGCACGGTGCGATTTGGTCCCACCCAGAATGAAAATGTTTGTTTCAGGATTACTCTAAAGTGGAAAGTTCTGTGAGTTAAATGGCCAAGTTCTATTATTTCCTTGTACAAAATTCTGTGTTTTTCTGTGACACAAAAAATTACCATTTCATCTTAGGCTAAGATTTATTAGGCATTTCATGAATAGGTATGATTCTGTTTGGATCTACATCTTTAAAAATATAAGAAGATATTCTTAGCTGTATTAAAATGAGAGAGGTCTTTGGTATTTCAGGTTCAAGAAAATCAAATGTAATATTAATTCAGAACTCAGAGCACCATGTCAATTACTACTGTTGCCGTTTGGAAACCATCACAATTATTTATAATTTGGTATTTCAGGTTCGAGAAACTCAAATGTATAGTGTTTTCATTTATTAAATTTCCCTGCATATTGCATCAGTCAACTCAAGCGTAACACGCGCGATCGTCGACGCTTCACAAGCACTGGAATTTGGCCAATCAGACGCTGTAAATACATGCGACTTTCACGCAAACCACCGTAGCAGCAAGCGTCGTTCTCCAAAAACCCCGCGAACGGAGAAATTTAATTATTGAAAATATTATAATATTAATTTGGAACTCAGAGCATCATGTCAATTACTACTGTTGCCGTTTGGAAACCACAATTATTTTGTTTTAATTAGGGCAACAATTTGACCACCAGATACATCTTGGGGCAATGAAGCAATTTAGATTTCGTGATTTGAATTACTCATATGAATTGCTCTTTTTTGGTAATTCAGTTTATTAGCTTTATAGTAATTGAAATATGACCAGTTGTAAGCTTTTTAGGGAATGTTTCATCATTCAATAGGTTAGAATATTTTTCTGCTTGCACATTGACTTAGAAGTAACATGCAGTCTTTATTGATACCACAGAAAATAATTAAAAAAAACCATGTTTTTTTATTTTGCTTTTTTACAGGTGCTTGGTAGCCATTTTGGACTTATTTGCTAAATTTTGCAATCCTAAAGTATTGTACATGGAACCACAGTTGAAAGAGCTTTACTTCAAGGTAAGGGTCCTCATATGAATGAATGAAAGTTAGATCTTCTGTTTAAACCCTATTGCAAAACGTTTGTGTTTGACTTTAATTGTATATTCATACACTCAACGTTAAATCTAATTGGACAGTTGAAAACTTTTGTGCATTCATTAATCTTGTCAAGTTGCGCTCTGTGTATCGCGATGTTGTTCAGTTCCATATATGCTAGAATACTCTCGAGTGTATGGCAAGTTTCATTTTAGAGGAAAGGTAAAACTAAGTTAACCTGGTATGATTGATGATTGTACTTGCTTTTATAGAAAAAAACAGTCAAATCCTTAAATAATCATGGTATTTTATTTCTTTACAATTATTGTTGTGTATGAATTAGATTAATATCTGCTCTTTACTTGATACTTGTGAAATTGTACAAAAGTAGTGCACCCTGTGCTTAAATCTTAGTTGGCCAACTCACTCAGCTTCGCCTCATGAGCGCAGACACCTCCAACTTCAGCACGCAGTGCATTATTTTTGTTCAATTGAATTTTAGAGAGCATCACTGATCCAAGTCCACCTTTTTTTTCAAAAACGAGTTTTTTGTAGGAAAGAATTTCTTACAGATATGGCTACCTTTTGTGTGAAAGACTAAATGAAACTGCACTGAAACTGCTCCAAAAAGTCCTTAATACATTCAAAGTTGGTCAAAATCCATGGTCATTGTGAAAATACTGTGTTTCCGATCAAACAATACAATGTCCATTAATGATCCTATCTTTTGATATTTCTCTCTTACACATTGCACAGCTATTGTCTTCCAAAAATGGTGTGATCCAGAAAGCAGCTTTAGCCTGCATCATGACCTACAAGTATAAGTATCTCCTCCCCTACAAGGAGAACTTTGACGGCTTGATGGATGATAAGTTATTCCGGGAAGCTTTGGTTCAATTCAGCATAGAAGAAGACAATGGCATTTTACTGGAGGAACACAGAGAGGGCTTATTGCCTGTACTATTTAGGTAAGAAAAACTGGTTGTATTTTGTAGATTGCTCCAAATGAGTCTTGTCTAATAAAATGAGAACTTTGTTGCTCTTTGTAGGTTTTTTTTAGTCATAGATGATAGAAAACTCCCTGTAGTCGAAGTCTACCTACATCATACGTTTCACAATAACCTAAAAATAAGTTTTTTTGTTTGAAAAGCATAAGAGATAATTTTGAAAAGGCAGAAAATAATTTGACTGCAAAGAGCAGTTTAGCAAATCAGGACATGACAAATGAATTTTGACCATGATTGTGGCTTTAAACTTAGAATTTAAAAGTTTGACTTCATGTTGGAATCAATGGGAAAATTATACCAACCTTTTTTGAAATCAATCTCAAAGTTTTAAAGATTGTCTACTTGTGAGGGGGCCAAGGAATTTAAAAAGGGGAATCGATACTTACCCCCATTTTGATTTCACCGCCGCGTAAATCCTATGGGACAGCAGCCATCTTGGGATTGTTGCTCATGGCGGGTGAGTCATTGTACCCCAGCATTTAACGGCTCCGCGTGCCCCACTTCGAGAATCTTCGCAATGGATTTGCGTACACGCTACTTGAAACACAGACATGGTGTGCGCTTGAAATAAAATACACACACTGTACATGTGTCAATTGAAGATTTACGTGATCTGCCTGGATATCGGGCCAAACTCCGAATATATCCGGATGAGCTACACAAATTTGCGGAGTATCCCGATTCCCCTATAAAAATTTGTTGAAGGAGGACATCTTCCCCCAGACATCTTCCCTCACATTCTGTTCCCTCGTTGCACTCAATACCATTATAGCTCATTTGAGAAGAGAACATTGTATTATATAGGTGGAACACACAAAGGGAGTACATGTAGTATTGTAAAACTCAATTATGTATTTGTTTACAAATATAACTGGCATGTCTTACAGAATATTATATGGCAAAATGCTGAGCAAGACTGGCCCAGGGACTCAAGGCAAAGGTGGCGGGTCTGTGCGGAGATCAATCATATTGAGGTTCATCGCTAGTTGTCAGTCTGAGGCAGAGATGGATGTCTTTATGGAGCTTGTGTTGGCGCCATGTCAACATCTTATCAAAGGTGAGTGCTTGTTGTCAGTCTGAGGCAGAGATGGATGTCTTTATGGATCTTGTGTTGGCACCATGTCAACATCTTATCAAAGGTGAGTGCTAGTTGTCAGTCTGAGGCAGAGATGGTTGTCTTTATGGATCTTGTGTTGGCGCCATGTCAACATCTTATCAAAGGTGAGTGCTAGTTGTCAGTCTGAGGCAGAGATGGTTGTCTTGCGCCATGTCAACATCTTATCAAAGGTGAGTGCTAGTTGTCAGTCTGAGGCAGAGATGGGTGTCTTTATGGATCTTGTGTTGGCGCCATGTCAACATCTTATCAAAGGTGAGTGCTAGTTGTCAGTCTGAGGCAGAGATGGATGTTGTTATTGGTCTTGTGTTGGCACCATGTCAACATCCTTTCAAAGGTGAGCTGCATGTTTGGTATGTTTTGATCCTGCAATGGCATACATTTTGAAAAGCACAATCGTGACCTTATGATGAGTAAATAAACTGGCTAAGTGAATATGTTTATCACGTCACACAGGCATATTCATTGTAATAAACAGATTAATTTCCCCGGCAATATCCAAACTATTCATGTAACTCATGGCATCAAATTTGAATTCCCCGAGCAGTAAGCACTCACGTGCCATATACAGTGTGTCCCAATAAAAATGCATCACTTTTGTTTTTGATCATATCTCACGAACCAATAAATAAAATACAAACTTTTTCCATAATAACAATTAATATAGTTTAGTCTTTCATCAGAGTAAAATCCATAGAGCCGTTCTTGAGAAAACAAGAATTTTGTAAGAAGACTCAATTTTACTCTATTCCAATGGGGTTTACTACAGTAGCTCATGTTTATCATGTTAATAAAGCACATGTTTTATTACTATTGATCTTTAAAATTGATATTTTAAACTTGCAAATGGGTGGGACATTTTTATCTTGTCTTAATATATTCAGGAACAGACAAAGCTGTCCAAATGTGTGTCTGCTGTACATATTTTTGTCTAATGCATATCAGGAAACCATATGCCTTTTGTTTATAACAGAGATGTAACTTTACTATAAATTTCTTTACTATAAATTTTAAAAAGTATTTGGACATTTTGAGGAAACATTGCCTTAAAATCTGACAAAAATACAGCTTATCACAAAATCTGAGTGATTCCAATAAGCGACACGGCTCTTTGACATAAAATGTTGCCAGTGTGATTAAAGTATTCAAACACGCCACAGAGTTGTTCATCGCAAATCAACAACAATGCATCCATGCGTCTGCATATTTTTATCGCACGAGGGTGGCTAAAGAGCGTGATAAAAAAACGCTGATCCATCGGATGCAGAGTTGTTGATTCGCGATAAACAATTCTGTGGTGTGTTTGAATACCTTTCAACAACGAAAATCTTCTTGAAAACATATGCATTGAATTCTAAATGTTCTCAATTTGTTTTTTTTTGTATTTTTGCAAGTGCCATTATCTAAGGGAAATGATGCTTTATATATGCCCTGTGTATGTATGTGTGTATGGATAATTCTCTATAAAATCAGTCAATGTTCTTAACAGGGTTCTAGCTAGAGTATTTAAAGTGCCGGGCGGAGCGAAGAAAAAGCCCGGCACTGCACCGCGAAAGCAGCGCCAGGGGGGAGTCTGAGGCTGTGGAATTTTTTTGAAAAAACGACCCTAAAATGACGCTATTTCGTGCATTTAAATGCATCAGTCAACACGTAAAAACATCCTCTTGACGATCGACCAAAATTCTAAACTGTCACTGCTGACATCGTCAGGTTCTTCATCTACTTTCCGTTTACCGAAAAATACATCAATTTTGCTTTGTGATTTCTTCTGAGACGACATTTTTTAATTAGTCCAAGTCCCGTTTGAAGCAATATTCTGTAGCTGTCAAAATTAAAATCCTGCTGATCAGTGACAGTGTTTTGATGCAGCTATATTTTTGACATATGCACGTGGAGGCACTAAACTATTCAAAGTCGAGATTTTGTGCATCTGTTTTATTTGTATTTATGCATGCGTAAGAGACAAGCAGCATTGCCATCCCATAATTTCTCATCTGGGTCCGTAAATTTACTTTACTAGACTCGATCAAAAGCCTAATAAAGCGAAACTCTAACTACATTAAATCGTTCGATGTTTTTGGTCTACGGCGCAAGTCTAGAAGGGATTCCCCGCTACGTCATCAGGCATGTACGTCATTATGAATAAATTATGATAAAATGTGACAGCGATTTATGAAGAAGATGAGTGAAATGGGACACGACATAATTAGTTTTAAGACAATAACAAATGTGACCAAATAGCAACAAAGTTAGCTCACAGTACATGAAATATTAATCGGGTTTTCATTTTTTTGGTGAAACCAGTACCGAGCGGACAAGTAAATTTTAAGCTTCAGTGCTGGGCAGAAAATTGGAGTACTGGGTGGGGCCGCCCGCGACCGCCCGTCGTAGCTAGAACCCTGGTTCTTAATCAAACTTCCCATTCTCTTGATCAAACTTTACAGTAATGATCTTTGTGTCTACACTTACACACATCAAAAATAAAGAAATTGGACATTGTTCCATTTCCAAGATATATCCTTCGCCCCCTTGTGGATCTCCTAAGGTGTGCAAATGCATAACATGATTTTGGGGGATGTTTGCACAAATTGCAAGTGGGCTCCTATGCTTTCATTAAGTCCAACAAGTCTTCAAAAGTTTAATCATAGGTCGAAAATCTGTATGTACATTGGTGCTAATAAAACTCATAACACTAAGGCCTAAAAAAAAATGTGTTTGTTTGCCCTCCGCGACCGACCCAAAAAATGCCAAAAATTTGGGTCGTGATTTTAGTTTTTTTTTCTTTTCCAAACATGTAAAATATGAAAACTCAATATTTTCAATGGAAAACATAAAATTTAGCAGTAGAAAGTCACATTTAGTATTATAAAATGCATATTTCCTCTAAATAATGACCCACAATATTTGATGTAATGTAATGACATCACTCTTTAAAATATATGTGATGAGTAAAAAAACAAACAAAAAAAAAAGATCGACCGACTGACCCAAAATTTCAATTTTTCCACTGGAGGGCAAACAAACAATATTTTTTTTTGGCCTAATGATGATTCGTGTGCTCAAAGGCCTTCATATTTTAATCTAGAGTGGTTACCTCTGTGATCAGTCATTTTTTTTAAAACTTACACCAGCGCTTGTACAGAAAATTCCCGCTTTTTTATTTATTCCTTTTCAAATGGATTTCCATGAAAGTATATTGACCTCAGTGTAACATGCAATTGAATATTAAACTTAAAAAGCTTCATAAGCGTTATTAAAATACACCCGGGTCGTTTAATCAAAAATCAAACACACACGAAAGCCATTAAGCTTATGTTTAATACCATAATCATTAAAATACAGCACAGAAAAATTATTACTACTAAAATTGATATCATTAGCCTGATGACTATTGCTTGAATACTGTCATTACCAGAAATATTGCACTCATCTAAAGGAGCATGGTCCAATTTTAAAAAATAAGTTTCCAGTGTTAAATGAAAAATGACCACTTAAGAGTTTGTAAGTTTCAAATCTTAGCTGAATCAATCAAACCGTTTTGATTTATGGTGCAATTTTGTATTCCAGAGCTGACTATACTTACTGCATGGAGATAGTAGATAAATAGATTAATCTACTATTTCCATGCTTACAGTGTGAATTAATTATGGTTACCATAATTGGATACATTTTCACATATACACATTAATCTCCAAAATGGAACATAACTAAGTTATTAAAAATTCACAGGGGTTGTATGAAAAATTTGAGCTATAATGTGGTACTAAAATTTCAAAAAAATTAGAATAAAGTTGAAGCAATTGGACCATGTTCCTTTAACAAATCAATGGAAAATGTAGATAAGAATCACAATAAAATACTTTACTCAGATCAAACCATTTGATGTCTTTTAATCAAAACTGCTATTTAAGTAGTCTTAAAAATGCATTTGCATGGATCATTTCAATCCAATATTTGGATTTTTGCAATTAACTTTTAGTTTACAGTGATTTCTTTGTAACTGAAATGGTTATTGATAATGCAGCTAAGCACCATTTTCAAGCCCAAGCAGGCTGAGATAATAATTAATTATTGTTCCCATGATAAAATTTTTTAGAGACATCTGCAGATGCTGAATCTTTGATTAACTTTGAAATAACATTATCATTGTGTTATATATATTTAACACCTTATCATTAGAATGCAAACATTTCTCTCAAGTTAGTGGCTCGTGAAGTAGTTTAGTTCACTATCACATGAAGAACCATTTAAGGGCCACTTATCTAAGTCTGACCAAAGACCAGGCACAATATGCAATAAAATTTTACAAAAATGACGCCTATTGCAGGTATGACTTTAATCATACACATGACAAAATATTAATTCAAATGAGAAAAAGTCAATATTTTACCAGGTAAATATTCCAAAAGGTTTAGTATAGGTCATCTAATGTAATCTATAAATGGCTTTCAAGATTTGGCTGAACAAAGCTTTTGTGAGGAAATATGTAAGTGCCGGCAGTGTATTCTGTGATATTGTTTTTTGCATTTACAGATATATATATGTGTACCGCCGCGGCAAAAGGGACCAGTTGTCGGCTCGTACATGTTGCTCCTTGTAGCATATCTAATGTATGGTATTTGTATACATCAGATATGCTACAATGAGCAACATGTAGGAGTCGACAACTGGACCCTTTTGCCGCGGCGGTACACATATATATACAAAGTTACAATAATAATAATAATAAAAATGATTAAAGTGTAGGGCCTGATCTCATTCTTGTCCCACAAGCTCAATCATAAGAAGTACATCTTTTGATGTAAAATTAAAGCCCATATTTTCACCTCAATTTTGTTGTAGTATCTGCCATAAAACCTAAAATTAGTTTATATACCTATTTTCTATTTCTTATGTATATACATAACAGGCTCTTCCCCCAGAGCTCAAACTTTATTTTGCCTCTAACAGTAGGAGGACAGCCAAAATGCGAGATCAAAGGGTGCCGACAAAATTATTAAACACGAGGACTTCTGGGGTTAAAGATGATGTTGTTTCCCACGATATTTTGAAATACTTTCTTTAATCAATAAAAACAAATCTTTTTATCGCCCTTGATTTCTAAAATTATCACATTAAAGTTCAGGAAAAACTCTTTCAAACCCATATTTTCTTCACAAATATTATTCAGTTATAATTGTACAATCTTCAACCAAAGTATTTGTTGTAAAAGTACGACTTGAAACTAAAAAGTTTGTTTACATTTTTGTTCTCTAAATAAAAAAAATATCCAACGCTCTAAAATATTTAACATTATTTTAATTCGCTAGAACAAACTTTGATTTATAAAGGCCGCCTATTTCCAGAGATGGGCACCCTCCAGGAAATTTTGAAATTAACAATAAATAACCATAACATTGGCCTTCGATTATACACATTTTACGGCCATTTTTACATGTCTTTGAGAGGCAAACGCGAATTTTCAAGTGCGCGATGTTTAGAAAATCTGCGTGGAGTAGCGCAACGTGGAAGAATTTACGTGTTTATCCTCCTAATTACGCAAATATAGATGAAATGCAGTTTGACCAGGTCGGGTTTGAAGGTAATTCTGTGGAGTTTTCTTGCCGTAAATCTGGGACAAAAGTGATATGATCAAGTATTAAAACATCTTCAATCTCAATGATTTTAAATAACTATATAATCTGAAGCCTTTTCAACATAATCCCGTTCAAAGCGTTTATTTTCACGAATGCAAATTCGAAAACAATATTTTTTTAAAATATTTACCTTTTGGGGTTATTTTTGCCCGCCAAAACTGCTGCGTAAGGCTACGCGGGACATAGCGTAATGTTTAATAATTTGACGCAAAAGGCCGCTGGCTGTCCTACTGCTAAAGAGTAAACAAGAAGCGACCCAAGCGTTAAACCTCACAACATGTATTTCAGAGACCATGGTTAATTAGTAAATTATACACATGTTGAAAGAAGTCTACACCTTTAAACAAGAAAATTCTTAGCATCTTGATATTTATATAATTGTAAATGATGTGCAACATGTAATGTAATGAAACCCACTTTCATTCTTTTCAATTTTTTTGTATTATCAATGTATGTTCTGGTAAATTCTATTTTTTGTATGACGTCTGTTTGTATCTCAGTCAAATATTGTCTCTTGACAAGGTTACTTATAGATGTAGACTTGCTGATTATTAACCCGATTATTGCAATTCAATGGGAGTAACACTGCTATGCTTTGTGCATTTCTCCCCAATCAAGGACCCAAGTGTATACATTAATGGATTAATAGAGGAGTTGATGGGTAGGACAAAAGTAACAATCCATGCAAATGTACCGGGAGGGATCTTCATAATTCCTGCTTGGACAAGAGCACCCATGAGACTGATAGGAAACCAACAACAAAAATCAGTCAGTACCAGTGCTGAGACTTTGATTGTCATGCGAATTTCTTCTGCTATTTCCTTTTGTCGGGATGTCTCTTTTGATGTTTTGAATACAGACACAATGATCACTACATAGCAGGCTAGTATGAGCAGAAAACACATCATATTAAGCCCTGAGAATATTGCGACTGAGTAGTATGAGCCAGGATTGGTATGTGACTTTTCCACCTTTGTAAACTTTATATCATCCGCGACTTTATAAATAGGGTTGATTTTCAAAATTCCGGTAGTACTTGTAAAACTCACCATTTGTGCAAGTGGTAGACCGATGCATACATGGGAATTGTCATAAAAGTTTGGATTTTTGCCTGCTGTTATTGTTGCTATCAGCGCAATGGATATAGACACACACCATATCACAAACGAGGCCCACTTTGTTGACTTGATACCTAACTTACGAATGGTATAGGGGAATCTGATATTGATGAAGCGATCAATGCTTATCAGAGTTACAAAGAATACTGAAGCCTCGCTAGACGTAATGGCCAGCATGCTGGCTATTTTGCAGGTGACTCCTAATCTCCAACGTTCAGCATTTATCGGGAAATATTCTCCATAGTAAGCATCAGCAGATGCAATGATGATCATGTAGATTCCCATGAATAGGTCAGATACGGCAAGATTACTAAGTAGGAGAGTTTGCACATCATTTTCTTGTCTTCTTTGTATGATTTGCTTCCATATTATGACAAACCCATTAGTTAATGTAGCACAAATCCCTAGGATCCATGTGAAGACGCTCAAAGCTGTTGTAGAAAGGAGCCAATCACACGTCAAGAAGGGGGATTGCTCTTGGGTACTCAAACAGCTGTCAGAGTTGTTCAGGAAGCAAACGCAAATAACCGGCTGATCTACAATTATAAAGTTAATAGTAGAAAGTCCAACAAAGTGTTTTTGTGTGATGTATGTCAAAGAATTGCCTTGTAAATTAATAAGGTCAAGGTTTGTCACATGACCTAACTTGGGAATTTGTGTTAAGCTATTTTCAGACAAATCTAATGTCCGAAGCTTCTGTGTATTGATAAAAATGTGAGGGGAGAGATATGTCAACCTGTTGTTTGAAATGTTTAAGACACGTAGGTATGCCAAATTGGCAAATGTATCATGTGCTATGTGAGATATCTTATTATCTGATAATACCATAGTTGTTACACCCTGCAATGTTTTAAATTGTGTTGTCAGTGATACAATAGAATTATTATGAAGTCGGAGAGAGTTCAGATTGCGCAAATCTCGGAATACACCCTCTGGCAATGATTTCAAGAGATTATTATTTAGATGCAGCTGTTTCAGCTTATGCAGGCCACTAAATGCACCCTCTGGAAGTACTTTAATAGCATTGAAACTAAGATCAATGCTATCTAGAGAGTAAAGTCCAGATGTAAAGTGGTTTGTAACTGCTGTCAAGCCATTGTAGGACATGTTCAGGAACTGAATGGGTAAAGGAAAATCAAGGAGGACACTTTTGTTGTGGAAGAGCCCACTGTCCGAGTCACAAATATATGACACCACACGGTTACCAAGAATACATTGGCAATTTCTTGGGCATTGTACGTCACATGATTCAACACTATCACAATAATTAGTACAGGGGTTATGAGGGCAATTAATAACAGCATCATACAAATCAATCACACAGCTTGACCTTTGACCTCTCCTGGTGGTTATGTCCGTAAGACAAGTTGCAGAATCGTCACTGTCACTGTCACTGATCTTGATAGTGATCGATCCATAGAAGTAAATGTTGATGCTACCTTGCCAGCTGAAGTAGCATGATTGAATTGGATGCCTGAGTAAAGCAATTGCAGGGCATTTATCATCATGTGATAGTGTGTTTTTAAGATAGAAATGGTTATACGAATTGATACGGTCAGTGATTAGTGAAATCTTGACTAACTGTTTTGAGTTAATGTTCGCTTTGCAGGGGGTTCCAAGTAGAGTTACTGTATCATCAGTGATTGGATCCTTAAATGGTGTGCCGGGTTCACCAGTGATTGGATCCTTAAAGAATGTGTCGGGGTCACCAGTGATTGGATCGTTTAAGAATGTGTCGGGGTCACCAGTGATTGGATCCTTAAAGAGTGTGTCAGATTTAGCAGTGACAGGATCCTTAGAGAGTGTGTTGGGCTCCCCAGTGACAGGATCCTTCGAGAGTGTGTCTGGTTCACCATTGGAACCTATTATTGAACCATCAACAGGGTTAACAAGAGCTTGGTTAGCAATCCGACATGATGTGGATACATGTTTGATTTCAAACTTTGATGTGTATACTACAGAAATACTTATTATGAATGCAAACTTTGCAAGTATCTTCTCTGAGGAAGACATTTCAGACTTGTATGTAAAGTTACACTAAACTTACATAAAAGGTCAAATATCAAGGTGATCTCAATCTTTGATATTGATGTTTTGAATTTTTAAATTGTTTATATGCTTATACTTATGTTACTTAATGATTCAGTACAGAAACACCCTCATGCAAAGTTTATCAAAAATGACTTTATACACATATATTTTAGCTTAATGAAGTGTAAATGTTTGTGAAATGTCAACAGTTGTGCCTGTTATATTCTACAAGAGATGTTCAGTTTATAAAAAATAAAACTTTGTTTAGGTTTGTTTTGATATCAAATTTACTTAACATTAGGGGAAATGTTTAGAATTAGATATCAAATAATGTGTAATTGCCGTATTGTACATACCAATTGTTATGCCTAGTACTAAGTACAAGATGATAATGATGTCAAGTGTTGACAACTACAATTTGGTTCAAAAATTTTTTGAACACCTAGCTTTTTTTTTTTAAACTCACCCTTCAAGTTATATAAAAATCACACTTAGAAATGTTGCCTTGAAATAATAATGAATATTTCAAACTGAGATTGAATCTTACAGAGAGCTCTGTCTATCATGTTCTGTCACTTTTCAACTGATGGGTCGTTGTTCAGTTTGTTGACTTCAATTCATTTAGATCTAGTTCTGTCCACTTCAGATTTGTTTAGTTCATCCTGTCTTCACAAATCTTGCCAAGTTCATTTGCAACACAATGTTGGTGTTGAACCACTGAGTGGGAAACATGGATTTCAATTCAAATAGATTCAGTTCAGTCCACTTCAGATTAGTTCAGTTCATCCTGTCTTCACAAATCTTGCCAAGTGTTGAACCACTGTGTGGGAAACATGGATTTCTGATTTCCTACTGATGCAGGTCTGACATAAAGCTTATATCAGCTATAAACACTATGGGTGTAGAGGCGCTATACAAGAGGTTTGCTAAGAAGTTTTTCACACTTGTATAAGCTCTAAAAATTGTAATAGCTGTACAAGAAATAACAATTCCTCAAAACAAACTTGGAATAATACAAATATGAGGACATGCTGATCCAATTTAAAATTAGATAAGTAGCGATTATACTTATAGGCATATAAGTGAATCCTTTCAATATTGCACTGAAAATCCTGCCAAATTTCACAGAGAAAAAGTTTTCAGTATTTCACTGATCAAAAATAAAAGCTCAGTTGTTGAATTCCCTTAAACTGCATGTTTTTCATCACAGAAAAGTTAATGTTACTCATTATCCACGTCACTCTGTCAATGCTAAAATCATGCAAACTGCTGTCACAGTTAACAGTGTAGGCAGTCACTGATGCAAGATCAGTTTACAAAGCCCGTGTGCAAAAAGTTATTCAGAAGTCTCATAAGGCAGTTAGTCCAACTGTGCTTTCGGAACCATCTAGGAAAGTTGCAAATTGTATTGCCCAGTCCAAAATCCAGATTTGCAATGGAAATGATTATTTAGAAATCAATTGGTATCATCATGGTATGCAAAAACTGAACATCTCACAAAATTCCTGATTGAAAAGAGCATCGCCTTCTCACTTCCCTGTAAAAAGACTTTCATTCACAGAGGAAAAACTGGTTCTGAGTTCCTGAAGAATATCAATAAGGGATGGGATGTTTTTCCATACATGTATACATTGATATTATTTAAAATGTTGTAACACAACATTCAACCATAGGCTCAAAACTTCAAATGACAGACATCAGCCTTCTTGATTACAATGCATAGAAGGCAAAGGTTACATTTTAACAGTTGTATTACATCTATGGTACTTTGACTCCTGGTGGATGAGACCTGAAGTTTTTGTTTAATCATTGCAATTGTTCAAAATGCAATATGAAAGGCAATTAGTGGGAATTTTATTTCATTGTAATCTTGTGATTAAAAATAAATGAGAAGCAATCTCTGATGGAATAGGAGAAATAATTTGAGAAGTAATTTAAGATTTTGAATTTGGTACTATTAACCACTATTTCTATGGCAACCAGTAGTGAACACAAATGAAGCTTTTAGGCACAAACCATTATGTCTTCTTTTATTCCAATCACCATAATCATTAAGTATCTATAATGAGATGTAATTTATTTCAAAAAAAGTTTCATGCTGTAAAAAATCTTTTCAGTCAGGAAAATGTTTTGTTTTGCACAGTGTCATGTAAGCTTACAGGTTATATGCAAAGAAAGTAAACACTGAGCAGTAATCAACCAATTAACACTCATATAGGACGAATACACAACAATTCTTGCATTTTTTGCCTCCAAATAAAAATAAAAGCATTTGAAGAATACACAACACAAATCTATACCAGTTTGAGTCCACTGAATGATGACATGCATAAGTTTACAAGTTTACAAGTTTACAAGTTTTATTCATCTCTATAAAAACCAGTACATAGGTATAAGAGAATGTTACTATATACATAAGGTATATAAAACTTACAAGTGTCATTTATAGACTCTTTACTACAAAATATTATGGTACATGTTCAAAGAGAATGTATAGCCTTTTATAGGCCTATT